>APFE030059581.1:324893-354772 GCA_000404065.3 Pinus taeda
AAGAGGAGCAGAGTCTGGAACAGCTGAAGCTGAACTGTCATGAGGAGCAGGGGAACTGTCATTAATGAAACCAGCACTTTGAAACTGAATGGGTTTTGAGTAGTCTGGAATATGAAAGGACAAGTCCTTGTCATATCCAAGACCAGTTTTGTGCTTGTTGTGGACAAGCTGTTCCCAAGGTCTGATGATGGGCTTGGGAAGTGTAGGTTGAGTTTCTGCATCTGCATGTAAAACTGCTGCTTTATTTGAATGAACAGGAACATTATTGACTTGCTGTTTATGGGAGTCTGTTTCAATCTTCTGAACAGAAACAGGTTCAGAAAGATGACTCCATTGCTGTAGTTCTTCTTGCTGAAGCTGAGATTCCAACTGCAAAAATTCAATGTTTTCTTGTACATTTTTCAAACAGATTTGAATGTCTGCAACAATGGATTTATCAATCATAATTGTATTGTCCATGGTAGAGTGTATTAGAGTATTCAATAATTCTAATACAATACCCATTCTATCCATTTCACAATAATATCACTGCAAAAAATTGATTTGTATACCACTTTGTCTTCAAATATCTTCAAGTATGTAGGCTCTCAATATACCTTCATATACTGTTGTTTAATGCAAGAAAATCCTGAGAATGACGGTTCTTATATACTTTAAAGTTTACCAGTAAAACTTTTCTTCTCGTTGGATTTGGTGTGGGCAGAGGCAGTTTGTGAATATAGTATCAATGAAAGGAAATTCTAGCTTCTGGAACTGTGTAGCATCATCAGCACGAATAAATGATTCAATAGCATCGATGACCAATGAATTCTACCTCGAGATTAAGCCACAATAGCCAACAAATCCCTCAACTACATTTTCTATTGTGGATACAGCTACAACAAATAAGTTTTGCCTCTGGTCTGGCGCCTTTGAAAGTCTAGCATTCAAACATTTACAAGACTCCCTGTCGTGTCCAAAGGCCACTTTTACAACACTCAAGTTCTTGACAAATAAAAAAACATCATCGGGCATCGGAGAATAGAAATGGCATTCATCATATTCAAACTCGGAAGCCCAAGCCCGGACGGAGGTCACTCAAAATCTGCGGTTCACAATGAGTATGCAGTTATCCTCCCATGCTCAAAGAAGACCTCCAGTTGAAACCCTGTTGACCGGATTCATCATTAAACAACTGAATTCCTGCGCACGAGAGTCCGAAGAAAAAGGCGGAGGGAACTGCTGCGCTCTTGATCGAAAGATTAAATGCAATGGTGGTGATCTTGACTCTTCGGGCGCTACAACTCCATTTCCCCTCAGTGCCCAATCATTTGATGCCAATTGACAGGATGTTTATTTGTTGCCCAGTTATACATCTAAATTTAAATTTTGAGACGTAAAAGGTTACTCTACTGCACTGAAGCCATCTATTCAATATTTCAATGTACAAGGTTAAAATGGAAAACGCGGCTGAAAATGGCAGTTTAAGACTACTTGGATGCAATTAAAGATGTAATAATTCGCAAAGGACTCTTCTAGAAGGATGGACTCTGGATTCGCAGTCAACAATATATATGTGACGTTGTACCAGAGGCTTAATTTGAGCTTTAGGCATATATATATGTAGTCCAAGAAACCTTTTGCACTTCCACTTATGGATCATGCCTGTGATATGGCACCAATATCAAAAACTGTTTGAAAGACAATTAAACAAGTGTTCAATCTGCCCTTACTTCATGCATCAGATTGCAAGATGTAGATTCCAGCAGAACCAATGCCTCTCTATCACCTCTTCAAACACGAGAGTTCAGCACCTAGTCGGAGGAGAATACTTTTACCACCAACGGGGATTGTGTAGTAGATCTTCATCGTTCCAAAACTTCAATGCTGATGCCGTTTCGGCTCCCATACTGTTCTTCAAAAATCACAACGAATGCAACCAACAACAGCACAATCTTCACAGTTTCACCGTGATCTTTAAACGACGGCGAGCATCGACCAACGATAACTGTGCGCTCAAGTTAAGCCGTTCCATCGGGAATTCCATCGAAAAACGCCATATTTTTAAATTCCAGATGTTGCAGTCCACGTCTCGAAGCTGATTTAAGCATGAAAATGACCGCACATACAGGGGCCCATCCTGTCCGAATCTTCCGCTAGAAAAATAGGAAAAGAACGCCCAAACCCTCTAGTTATTGTTTACAAAACAATACGACCTTGGAAAGACATATAGAGAGCTTGTATCTTGTTCCAACTGCACTGACTTTCAATCTAGGAATCTGGAAATTCGATATGGACAAAAAAGGAGCAATGAGCAAGTCAAACAGTATGTTCATCTATTGAATTCAACTCTCAGTGCAACAGAGAGAACTATATGCTGTATCTTAGAGAATTATCAGAAGGAAGGTGGTGTAGAGATTCCAAAAGCCCTACGGCCATTTATGCTAGACATTGATTTCTTGCCTTTTCAAAATGGTTCTTTAAAAGAGTCAAAAGCTAAGAAGGCAAAGCCTAAGGTGGTTCCGGCAGAAGAAAAGGCCCCAGTTACGGATGGGTTACCAACTAAAGATTAGCTTCATTATGGTGCTCGACATGCTGCCTACATGAGCGGAGGCCTGTTACGTTCCGAGCTGGGCATGGGTGCAGTGCAGGTGTGGCAGAGGCAGCGTTTTCATGTCAGACTTCAACAGGCAGGCCAGCACATCGAAGGATGACAAAGCCGTTTTGCATTCTCGTTTGGACATGTTCAAAGAAGCGTTGGATGAGAATCGCCCCTCTCACTGCAACTCAGATTTTCTGCAAATATGAAACGCTTTCTTCAGAACAGTCGGGGAATCTTTGAGTTCGAAAATAGGAGTTACACATGAGCATAAAGCGCCGGTATGGCAGTTACACATGAGAATAGAGCGCCGATATGGCAGAAAGACATGTCAGACCAGCTTGGACAGCGCTTGCGCTTGCAGTTTCAGGCAGAGGAATGTGGCAGAAATAAATTGCACAAAAAGGCCATAAGACAAATGGCTCACATTAATTTTGCAGGGCAGGAATACGCCTGCTTTGATACCATGTTAAACAGACATGGTTAACGAGAAACATATCGAAAGATAAAGCATGCATTGTATTTTTTATTAACAATCTGATATACATTTATAGTACATTTGGTGACCGTTGGGATTCACATCCCAAGGTCTCTTGGACTGCTTTGTCCATTCGGCTTCCACGCTAACCCTTTAGGATTAGGTGTCCAACACAGGTGAAGAAGAAACAGTGGATGACCAGATGCCAGATGAGCATCTGTTTGCTATCTCAGTACCCTCCCCATGGTTTGCTGATATAGCCAACTATCTGATCTCCGCACAGTTCCCTCCGCACTTATCCTCAAAGGAGAAGAGCAGAATCATGAGAAAAAGTGCCTCATTCACTTGGATCGGGGGCAACTTGTTCAAACTTGGCCTTGATCAGATCTTAAGGTGTTGTGTAAGGGAGGAGGAAGTCTTTGACATCCTCCTAACTTGTCACGATGGGCCTTGTGGAGGACATTTTGCAGCCAAGAGGACTGCCTTCAAAATTCTACAGGTAGGCTACTATTGGCCCACTCTTCATGAAGATGTCAGAAGATATATCAGCCAATGTGACCGATGCCAAAGGATGGGGAAACCAACCCCAAGGGACGAAATGCCTCTCCAATCTCAAGTGACTCTTGAGCCATTTGAGAAGTGGGGTATGGAATTTGTGGGCCCTATCAACCCTCCTTCAAGGCAAAAGTCTTACATCATTGTGTGCGCAGATTATCTGACAAAGTGGGCAGAGACCAAGGTAATCAAAGCAGCAACAGAAGAAAAGGTGGCCGAGTTTTTAGTAGAAAACATTTTCTACAAATTTGACTACCCAAGAGAGTTAGTCACCGATCAAGGAAACCAGTTCACCTCCAATTTGATTGAAGACTTGCTTGCTCATCACAAAATCAAGCATAGGACTTCCACCCCATATCATCCTCTAGCGAATGGGCAAGTGGAAGTCACCAACAGAGCATTAGAGGGGATCTTGACTAAGGTGGTGAGCAGTAGAAGAAAGGATTGGGTAGATCGCCTGGTTGAGGCCACCTGGGCCTACAACACCACTTGGAAGACCACAACCAGTTTCACACCCTATGAGCTGGTCTATGGGAAGAGAGCTTTGCTGTCAATCGAGTTTTAATACAACACATTGAGGATGGCAGCTCAGCTGGAGCTAGATCTCAGCCATGCTCAACAAGAAAGGTTAATGCAACTGAATGGGTTCGACGAACTTTGAATGCAGGCCCTCCTCCACTCAGAAGTGACTCAACTTCAGAGGAAGGTGTGGCATGACCGACACCTCAATGACAAACAATTCCAGCCGGGAGATTGGGCGCTGCTGTATGATTCCAGACATAAGGATTTCAAATGGAAGCTGAGAACGAGGTGGCTAGGACCATATGCAGTGGAAAAGTGTAATGACAATGGTTCTGTCCTTATTGGGACTATTGATGAAGAAGCCATCCCCATGCTCGTCAATGGGCATTGACTAAAGATCTACAGGAAACCTCTTTCGAGGCAAGAGTTTGTCAAAACTATGGAAAAATCAGTGCTGGTCATAGAGAAGGGTTCTGCCTCTGTTTTGGGCACACCTTGAGCATCATTTTATATTCAAAAAAAAAAATGCAATAAAAAAAGATCCTTGGGTGAAAACCTTTCTGAGGTGCCTAAGGCAAATGGTAGGAGTGAAAACCTCATTGAGGCACTCTTGCTGTCTCTCTAAAAAAGAATGGTAATAAAAAGATCGTTGGGTGAAAACCTTTTTAAGGTGCCCAAGGCAGATGGTAGGGGTGAAAACCTCATTGAGGCACCCCTGCTGTCTCTAAAAAAAAAAAAAAAAAAAAAAAAAAAAAAAAGAAAAAAGAGAAACAAAAAATAAAAAAACAAGCTGATCTCTGAAACTGTTGCAGGTACACAACGCACCAAAGGAGGACTCTCAACTCGAGGAAAAGGGTCCCTATCAAGCTACCAGACAACCTCTCATGCACACCTGCCGTGAACACTCATTTTTCCAAAGTTTGGGCACAATCGGATCATGGTTCAACCTTCTACAAGAAGCTACAAGACTTTCTACAGGAAGTTCTGTATTTCTACAGGAAACTTCATGTAGAACTTTTGGACGGGCCAGAATCGACTGCAGGGAAGGATTTGGAGATTGAAGTCGGCTGAGGAGGCATGCAACCACCCTTTTCTTCCATCCTCCACTCGCTTCACCTCTTTTCACCGCCATCACTCCAATCTGAGCAAGCATACCTGCACATGCAACCAGAACTCTGTTTTTCAAATAAGGAAAATTGTGTTTTTTTCAATCTCAAAAACAAGGTCTTCTAAGGCTCGAGCACTCACTTGTTTAGGCGACTTCAAGACCTTTCACCTGTGAGACGTGACTCGAATTATGTTAGCATGCACCCCAGGAGGAGAAACGGCTATAGGATGTCCTACAGGAATCCTGTAGCAGCTGATCCAGCTGGAGTACCTACCACGAAGACACCAGCAGCTCGCAGAACCGGTGCATGCCGTATTCACCACCAGAGGAATTGGTCTCCAAGACTCACAACCAGCAGCAGCCAATGCAGGGAAGCTCCAGCACTTGAACACGATGCAGCAGCACGCAGATCCAGCATCCCTCGTCTTGAAACCTAGAAAAAACCACGTCCACGGCCGCACAGGTAAGTGCCTATCCTTATTTCGTCCAATTGCATAACCTATACTCTGAATATGCATGACTGTGAGAATGGATGGATTGAACAAGGCTGGTTGCCACTCAACTGGCCACCACAGCCAGTCAAGCGGCCTCGTAGGATCCGAACTAGATTGATTATGCCGAAAGGGTGGATAATTGGCACGTGGGAAGTGTCCAGTCGGGCAGAAGCGAAGGTATGACAAGAATGGCGGCGGTAAATGCAGAGGAAAGAATTCGGCGGTCAGGGGCACGCTGGGGAATGATTGCAATGACGTCGACCAACAGATCAACGGGGACAACTCAACCCCGCGCCATGAATTCCGTAGCAATTTGAAATTGGCTGGTTGATACTTATGATGCACTGCAGTCATTTATGAACACAACTGTTTTCTAGCCGAATGTGCGTCCTCCTCCTCAGCAAGTGGTTAGCCCGAGTTTTCGACCTGTTCAAACATCCTGCTACCGCTCAGACTGGTCCTGCGCTACCGTAACCTCCTCCAGAAGCCGAGGAAAACTTCTACATGAAGCTGCGCTTCAGGAAACACGACATCTGAAGCAGTGCAGACTGTTCACGTCAAGGGTGCCGAATTTCGGTGAGGTAGGCAGAATTTAACCTCCCCATGCAAAAAAAAAATTCAAAGGTGGTGAATTCGACGTAGTGAAGGGGGTAGAGAAATTTGAGTGCAATTCGGTCTGAAGTTTTTTTATATGTCACTCCCAAAATCGTCTTAGTAATCTGCATGAGAAATTTCCTCCACGCATGAATGAAAACTCCCTCCTGTAGAAAGTGATACACTGTCAAAACACTGTTAAAATTGTAAATTTTATGCGGCTGTGTGTAAAACGGAGACGTAGCTCTGTGCTCCGTGTGAGAAATTCCTGAAATTCTCCTTCTGTATATGTGAGCAGGCAAATTCAGCACAGGGTAATCGACCAAAGGTATCTTTTTGATGCTCTTAGGAGGGAATCCACCTAGAATTCCCAGTCTGCGTGAAAACGCGAGCGAACACAGAGTTTTACCATGCTGGGTGGGTTCATTCGAAAAGAACCTTCGGACTCAAAGAAATTACGGGAAACCCCTGAGGTGGTGGACTTGTTTTCCCGTGCACAATGGATGTCATTTTGTGACAAGCTCCAAGGACACGATGATGAAATTGCGGAAGAATTCCTTCGGTCCCTAAAGCCGAAGTCAAAAACATTGGCCGTTGTCAATTTCAGAGGACTGACCCTCAGACTCACCCCACAGCTCATCAGCAGGGTAACTGATCTTCCAATGGGGGTGCCTTGGGATAAGGAGGAGAGGAAGCTGGGTCAGAAGGCTAAGAAAGAATTCTTCTTGCCAGAAGAACAATTCTCAGAAGATAAGAATGGGGTTCGGAGGACTAGCCTACAACCGTTCTGGAGTGAAGTCAGCCTCCAAATTATGAAGTATATTACATGTGAGGGGCGATTTAGCATCATATATGGTTATCATTTTCGACTGCTCACAGAACTCAGACACCACATGGACCTACCCTCAGAGCAAAAATTGAGCATTGCTTATTTCCTCCTACAGTCCATGACTGAATGTGCCACCAAACTCAGAGAGGGGACACTAGACCAGCTAGCTCATCATGGGCTTATTAAGCTCCTCGTGGAAGATGCACTCCACACTTTCCCTGTCCCTCTCTCCTGGGAAATTTTCCGGAATATGTCGAAGGACGATGACATCCGAGTCTTCGCCGAGGAGCTCACTTCTTCTAGCAGTGAGGAGAAGGAGCCTACTCAGGCCAAGAAGAAAGTTAAAAAACAAGACACCCCTGGCAAAACACTAAAGAAGGAGCAAAAAGGAACACCAGCAACAGGGCAAGCTGCCAAAACAGGGGATGATGGGATTGCACCAACGCCCAGGGAGAAATGACTACAGAGCCGGGCAGAACAGACTGAGAAAGTCTAAGACAGTAAGGGCACCCCTAAGGAAACCTTAGCCAAGATAAAAGAAAAAGTCCCCTCGGCCAAGCAGGCTAAAACAGTGCCCTCGGCTTCTACAGGAAAGTAGCAGAGTATTTTTACAGGAAAGCAACAGAGTATTTCTATAGGAAAGTTGAAAACGGCTTCTACAGGAAGCCAGAAAGCAACCGCTACAAGACTTTCTACAGGAAGTCCGAAAGGAGAACAACAGAAGGAGAAGTCGGTCGAAATCCTAGCTAGGGAGGCAGTAGCTGTGCTGGCCGCCCTAAGTACCTCTTCCAAGCCAAAAGAAAAATGAAAGAGGGAGACTCCTCTGTATTTCAAAGTGAGAAGGAGTGTAAGAATTAAGACTGGCAGACCCCAACCTCCATCAAAAGAACCGATCACTATCGTGGATACCCCTACCACACCAAGGGATAAACCCCCCTCCAAAGCATCCATTACTTATGAGCGGGGGAGCCCAAAAACATCTTCATGGAGGGACATAATGGAAAAATTAAGCTCAAAAGCCTCTCTATAGGATGCTGAGGCTATTCTACAGGAAACTTTGGCTAGGCTGAAAGAAACTGAGCGGATGGAGGAGAAAGCAGCCAAGTCACCACAAGAGGAGGAGGGAGTAGCCAAGTCACCACCATAGGAGGAGAAAGCCGATGTTATCATGGAACCAAGCCCCTAGCCCAACTTGGGCTCTTATTATAACTTTTTGGAGGCCGGCAGAATTATTCCCCAAAAGTTCACAGTGCCATTGTTTTTAGCACTGGAGGAAGAACGGGTACGAACCCACACGTGGATGAGGATAGCTAAATATAAAGGGGTAGTAGATATAGGACCTCTAGAGGAAAGGCTCAAGGAAGCACAAAGGGAGTTGGCAAGAGTCAGGCATGTGGAAAGCTCCCAGCAAGCCAAGTTAAGAGAAGAGAATGAGCTGCTCAGACAACAACTCCAGCTGCAGGGACAGAGGAAAGAAAAGGACACGACAGCCAAGGATCCCTCAGCGGAGCCCCAGGGAAAAGAAGAGATGCAAGTTGATCTTGAGGAATTCAACCAACAGCTACAGGAAAGGGGACTACAAGCAGATATGGAGATACAATCCCTAAAGTAGCAAGTACAAGAAAAGGAGGCACAACTGGCCTGCATGGCCAGTTTGGCAATGGAAGCACTGCAATGTAGGCAGCCGGCCAAATTTTATGGCCTGTACCTAAGGGACCAGTGGCTGCAGTTCCAAATCAATACGTTGGCACAGAGGGGTATCTCCCATATCCAAAACCCCCAACAGTTCACAGATTTATGTAACACCAGTTCATCGGAAGATAAGGCCAAGCTTTCAGAGTTTTACCTCCATAATTTGGCCCTTCCAAACATCACTTCGTGGGACCCCAACACAGCAGTAGGGGACATGCAGCTGATGGCAATGACCTCATGGTTAAACCACGAAGAGAAGAGAGCAGTTGAGGTTAGGAATGTCATGGGCCGGGAGTTACATGAACCACTGCTGATTAGAGCAGAGCCAGGGGACCCCAAAACATTGATATCAGCTCACCAGCACCTAGCAACCAACTCTCGAGGTTTATTAGAGTACATGGATCGTCAGGCCCAGGCCATAGCACACTTCGAGGATATGGAGCGATTACTAGGAGACAATTGTGTTCATGCTTGCACCCGTAGGTGGAACACATTGTCCCACAACCTCAAAATTCAAGAATATCACACTCCAACTCGGATGAGGGAGGCTTTGGCACGGGTACGTCTCTACAAGAAGTCTATGTAGAACCTCCAAGCCAATTGGATAGGCCTCAAGCTAAGTCCACCCTTGCTTTTGGGATTGTTAGAGGGAGGCACAGAAGAGGAGGAGCATAAGCAGTGGGAAGAGGTGCAGAGGAAGGTCGGATTCCATGACAGTGTGGAGGACAGTACTTCAAAAGCCTGGGATGTGAGAGTGGCAGTTAAAGCAATGAAAGACGAGGAGCTGGACTAGCTGCTCAAAGGATGAGCAACCCTTTTAGCAGGGGGGTGATGATGAGCCCCAAAATTGCTAACTTGTTGGGCTCATTTGGCCTAATTATCCTTGTTCAGTCCTTGTTCAAATCCTTCATTTTCCATAGCTTATGCATTATTTTCAGTATGTTTATGTCATTTGTACGAATAAGGGAAGTCACTCTTCCTAGGTGGCTAACACGTGCTTATTTTAGGTTTTTTGACACATATTGGAGTAAAATCGAGCAATCATGGGCTAAAAGACAGCCAAGCCTAAGGTGAGGATTTGTAGGGGGGTTGTCTATGGAATTAAATAACCCTTCCTCGGGATCTTCACCCCCAACTCTGAGCTCCAAAGACCACGAAAACCGAATCTAGAAGGCAACCAAGCGGAATTTAGAAGGGACTGTCTAACTCACAGTTGGGACAGCCGAGTTCCATAGATTGAGGAGGCCAGCTAGGTCCCTCGTGATGTATAAATGCTGAGGCCTTAGCCTTCGTGAGGGGCTTTTGAAACTATTGTGTATTTTGCACCTCAGTGCTGCCAGTCCTATTTTGTTCTTTTGTAGCCATTTTTGGCATCACTCTTATGATTATTTTTGGATAATGAGAAGCAGTTTGATTTCCTAACAAATCTGAGTTTTTCATAGGAGCCATAGCTCTCAGGGTTGGGCCCAACCTGAGAGCCTAGGGCCTCCTTTCTGTGTTGTTACTTTTCCTTTACGTATCATTGCTTCCCTTTATGCATTTGAACGTATTTCTGTTATGTAGATTTAGTTATTTTTCTTGAATAGATCATTTTTTGTGAATGACATTGCTTCAGGTGCTTTGGTAGGATAATAACCAAAAAGTCTCCAAGAAAAGGGACAACCACACTCCCGGTTTCACCTCATCCTTATTGGATTAGGGGTTGGAATTGAGGAAACAGTGCTGCCTCAACAAAAACACTAGTTTGCTTGACCATCCAATCCTTAGTGTACTGTTTTCATTTGGAGAGATTAGTCATGGGTTTGGACATCTGAAATGTTTCTTTGCATATTTGATGTACAATGTTTTCTTCCCAAATAAAGCTGTTGTTCATTTATGTTGTTGATGGTTAGACTAGATTAGCTCAAGATTTGATCATTTGCAAGACTTTGTTGATTTGATCGAAGTACACCGTGCAGGGCATCTACTCCATTCTTTCATCCACCCAAAGTATCATCTGAGCCACCTATTCTGTCTCCTAGCTAAGTTTCTCATCTCCCATCTGTCCTTTTGTCCACGTAACCCTACCTTCTTGCTCATCATTGCCTTAGCCTTCTTGAAGCCAAGCTAGCCTTATACACCTTCTCACCGCTCCATCCACCAGTCCTTAGGCCATTTTAGACGCCTATATTACCTCTAGATCCATCCGTGCACCTTCCCTCACTCATCCATCCTCTAAAAAATGATTTCCAAACATCCTATAGAAATTCTGAAACATCCTGTAGAAATTTCTGAACATCGTGTAGAACCCTGCAGACTTCCTGTAGAAGCTCACAAATGAGGTTTCCTGATAGCAAAACTTTGTGAAACTCTCTGGAAGAGTGTTAGGGACTCCTTAGACCCTCTCTGAACCTTTCCAACCTTTTCCAAGCATTTCTTTTCCTTGATCCACCCCTGCACAGTAAAGCACAGTTCAAGCATATGCATGAGACAATTGACAACTTAATCAAAAATACAGAAAGATGCTTTCTTAGGACAAAGGTAGTCTAAACACATGTATTTTACCTTCATAGAAGTAATGGCATCTCTTTCAGTAGTTTGCACTGTCATCTTTGCATCAGTAGGACTAGCTGGTAGAATTAGGGTTTGCTAGGGTTTACGCTTTACTTCAGTTTTTCAATCTCTTTTCGCACGTAGATTAGCTTCCTTTGAGTTAGCTTTCATCCATCAATTAGAAGCTTCTTCTAAGAGCTCATAGAAGTTGGCTAAAGCCCCTAGAAGACTTGTCCCAGCTGACCAAGTGACATCTGCGGTAAGAGCTAGTACTTGTGCATACAGCACCGCCACTTCCAAGTTTGTTACGAACAACCGGGTTGATAAAAGTAAAGAAGGGAGTCCCAGGAGTTGCAGCATTATTGCTGCAATAGTGGAGCCCACCACTAGCCTTTAGACTATCCCCTCTGCTCGACCGATTGCGATTAGCCGCCTAGATCTGGGTTGTTGATTAGCTAGATCTAACAATGACCATACATTCACTATTTAAGCCTGTGTTTATGGGTTTTTCTTGGGTTTTTAAACATTTTAGCCTCCCGATAGTGCATTTTTTCCCTTCCAAGGGCTTTCCTCTTGTGCTGAGTTTGATCATTAGATGATCTGTGAGCAGAAATTGAAGATTTCAAGGGCATTAATGAACTCATTGGCATGTTTTTAAGCAACTTTGGAGACTCTTAGAGCCTATATAGATCCATTTGTGGACCTAGTGCTAGCAAGGCCAACACTGGCTCCTTCTAGGGATGAAATCCTCCCTGTGAGGTTTCAAGGATCACATATCAATGCCTTTCCTGAAAAAACAAAGTCAGAACTGTTACTTCTAGTGTTCCATTGGGCATGGAGTCTATTTAGCATGAAATAAAAACTGAAATAAAAACATATTTACAATACCAAGGATTTAAGGCCTTAAATGAAATAAAGTTTCAAGAACCACCCATTTACGGGGCCACCAAAAGTATCTCCTCCTTCTAGACTGTGCAGAATGAATGTATTGTTCTGCTGAACTTGAGCGATGGCAAAAGGACATGTCCATAAGGAGTCATACTTTCCATGATTACCTTTCTTTTCCTTAAATGCATCCCATTTAAGCACCTAATCACAAACTTTGAAATTGTCCACTTTTGCCTTCTTTTCAAAGGTTTCTTTGATTTTATTCTGATGAGATTTTGATTTCTCAACCAGCTGCTCTTTGATATGTTGTAGTTCAACCAGGTTATTCATTCTTCTTACCATATCATTCTCTTCATGTTGTTCTTCTTGCAAGAACTTAGCCATAGGGAGAATGAGCTAGATGGGGAAGACAACATCAGTGCCATAGACCAGTTTGAATTAGAATACCCTATGGAATTTTTGACGGTAACTTTGTTAGCCCATAATGCAAACTTCAACTTGGAATTCCAGCTCTTTTTTTTTTCTTCTAACATTTTTTTGATTACCCTTACCAGAATCTTGTTAGATGATTCTGCCAGGCCATTGCCTTGAGGATAATATGAGGTAGAACGCACCGCTTGAATGCCCATGGATTTAGTCATGTCCATCAATTCTTTTTCCTTGAAAGTTGTTGCACTATGAGTGACTAGTTTGATTGGGCAACCAAATCTAGTGAAAATATTTTCATTCAAGAGATTTATGACAACTTGATGATTAGCATTCTTAGTGGGTATAGCGTCAATCCACTTGGTGAAATAATCAGTGGATACTAAGATCCATTTATGTTGGCCACTAGAATGTGGGTTGATCTCACCTATAAAGTCCAAGCCCCACTATTGGAAGGGACCATTGACATGTATTGGCTTCAAGGGTAGAGATTTTAGCTGCTGTCTTCCTGCAAACCTCTGGCACTTGTCACAAGCTTTTACAAAAGAAAACACATCAGAAAATAGAGTAGGCCAATAATATCTGGCCCTCAAGATTTTGTGAGCTGTGGTTTTCCAATAATGATGCCCTCTGCAAATACTAGAATGAAATTGGTGTATGACTTCCACAAATTGTTCTTCATCTAGACACCTCAAGAGGATTCCTAACGGATCTTTCCAATAAAGTAGATTTTTATTGATGTAGAATTTGTCTGATCTGAGCTTAATGGCACGAGATTAACTTTAGCTAAGCCTTGGAGGGACTTATAGCTTTTGCAAAAAATAAACTACGCTGTAATACCATTCACATGTGGCTAGATTTTCAGCCAAAGACTGATTCTACTTTTGCTCTTCTTCTACTCCCTCTGCCTGCTCATATTCTGAATTTAGACCTATGGAATTTATATCTAACAAGCTGCAATTTTCTTCAACCATAAGTTTAGGCAAGCCCCGGCCTTTGAAAAGCTTAGTGGGCTTCACCTCTATGTTAAATTCCATGAATTTTGCAATCAATTTAGCTCTCTTCCCATCAATATCTGGCTAAGATAAGACATCTTTTACTGAGGCTGAAGGTACATAAGCAACTAATTTGGAATGCAAAATATAAATTTTGCATGCCTTTAAAGATTTTATGAGAGCATAAGCTTTCTTTTCAATAAGGTCATACCTTAGTTCAGCATCCCTTAAAGTTTTGATGAAAAAGGCCACAGGGTGATCTATGCCTTCATCATTTTTCTGCAATAGAACTATTGCAAGTGTATCATAAGAGGCAAAAGAGAAGATACAAAAATCCTTAGTGTAATCTGGGTTGTTTAGAGTGGGAGCTTCCATGATAGCTTTCTTGATGGCTTCGAAAGAGCTTCTTGAAGCATCTGTCCATTTTATTTCTACTCCTCTCTTCAGCATGGATGTGATGTGCTTTACAAGCTCTGCAAAGTTTGGAATGAACCTTCTTACAAAGTTAATCTTACCGAAGAAGGATTGAATGTCCCTTTTTTACATTGGGATGGACAATTTCTAAATGGTTTGAACCCTTGCTGGATCAATCTCCACACCTTCAATAGAAACAATGTATCCCAAAAGTTTTCCTTCTTCTAGAGAAAACTGTGACTTCTTTGGGTTCACTAAAATTCCAAACTGTTTGCACTTTAGCAAGACCTTCTTCAAATGTTGTAACTGGTCTTTGTGGATGCCAAAGAAGAATGTTATTTCATCAAGACAAATAAGGACAAATTTGTCCTTCTCTCCCATGAAGGCTATGTCCATGGCCCTATTAAAAGTAGCCCCAACATTCATGAGTCTGAAAGGCACCTTGGAGTACATGAAAGTGCCTGAAGGAGTAGTGAAGGTGGTATTTTCTTGATCTTCAGGATGTACAACAATCTAATTGTAACTTGAAATCCATCTAAGAAAGACATGACTCTAGCCCCTGAAATTCTTTGCAACAAGTGTTTCATCTTAGGTAGGGAATAGTTATCTTTTTTAGAGCACTTGTTCAGATTTTTGAAGTCGACACAAGGCATGATTTCTCCATTTTTCTCTCTTACTACCACAAGGTTAGCTATCCATTTTGAATACCTTAGGGGAACTATGATTTTGGCATCCAATAGCTTCTTGATTTCTTTCTTAATCAAAGGTAATAAGAGAGGGCTGATAGGTCTTAATTTCTACATAAAAGGGGTGGTGTTCTTTTCCAGTGGGGTCTTATGCTGAATGATGTTTGTATCATAGGTTCTAAGATCATTGTATTCCCAGGCAAAAATATCAGCGAATTGCTTCATGAGGGTGCAATACTCAGAATTCTCGACAGAAGACAAATGAGTGGACAGATTGATGAATTTCGGATGGGTTTGGATCCCTATATTATGTTTACAAACAATAGACTCAATTTTTGTTCTGGTTGGTTTATAGTGCACATCATTATGATCGAAAAGCTTCTCTAGAGGCACCAATCCTTTTGGTATGGGATTACTAGGTAGCTAGATTATGCTTCCTTATCCAATCTCGCCTTTTACCTTGGACTAGACGCATTCTCCCATGGCTTCATTTTCATGATCGATGTGCATTTCAAAACATTTCTCAATGACTTGAGAAAAAACCTGTTAATTTCCCATCATCTTCGAAAACTCTCCAATATTTGACATTGTCAGGCAAATATGGTTTGTATTTTACCTGAACTTCATATGTCAATTTAGGAGGTAAAGGATGAATAAACATTCTAGCAGAGACAACAAGGGATTTGACAAGATGGTTCTTCATTCTTGGAACATAAGAAATGCTAAAATCATCAAAAGAGTCCTTGAGCCTCCATAGCTCATCTCTGTATGCTTTCAGTCTTGGATGCTTTGCTTGGAACGCTTTATTTACCTACTGGATTATGAGGTCTACATCTCCAAACACTTTTAGGCCTTTGATACCCATTTCTTTAGCAATGTTTACGCCCAGCATCAAAGCTTTGTACTCTGCTATGTTGTTTGTGACCTGAAAGGCTAATTTGAAGGATAAATGAATGTATTCCTATGTTGGGGACACAAGGACTACACCTACCTCTGTAGCTTCTTTAGAGCAAGCTCCATGAAAGAACATGTTCGAAATTTGTGTGCCTTCTTCCACAATGATTTGGAAAACTAGTTTTTTAAGCTGCATGCATGCCAACTAGGATTATTCAATATGAAGAATACATGCTCCAAAATTGGTGTCAACAGCATATATGGGATGATTAGTAGGGTTCTTCTCATCGTTGATGATATAAGCCAACTGCGCCTCTTTTTATAATCTCTTGCTCTCACCTCTGAAAACTGGGGCAGTAGCATCAGACAGATCATTCTGCAATGATCCTCCTAATCTCTTGATCCAACCTCTGGAAAGTAACATGCCAAACTTGGGGGGTACATCAGCTACCACAATATCCATGATCATGCTTTTCATAGGTAGCTGAGACAAAGTGATGGCTAGGTCCTTGACTAATCCTAGACATTTCACTTTACTAGAGTCAAAAGAAAACAGGTCGTGATAAGGCTTAGTGATGTCAAGACCCAACTCATCCATGAAAACCTTGGGCATTAGATTATTGTTGGCTCCAGTGTCCAGAAGGTAGTTGTGAAGGAATTTTTCATGAATAGTGAGAGAGACATAGAATGATGGGGAATTTACTTCACAATTTTCAATCATTGGGCTGAGAATAACAGTTGGCTTGTCATCTTGCAGATTTACATAGTCAGTGGAGGCTTGGATAGCTTTAGACTCAAGGGCCTCGAGGATGGATCTTTTGAAGGAATCATTATTCACTAGTTCAATCATTACCTCAGTTGCCTATGAAAAGTCATTATGCAAGGTAAAAAAGGAAGCATTACCTTTGTCTTCTAGATAATGAATCTCATCATCTTCTTCAAACTTCTCTTCTTCCATGTCTGCATTTTGAAAAGGAGCCTTCACCCTTTTGTCTTCATTAACATCTTTGTTTCTTTGCAAAATCTGCAACTGATGATTTGTTCTTCTACATGGATTTGGATTTGGATTTCTTGGGGAAAAAGTATTAGGCATTCTTCCTTTCCCTGGGTGTTATTCAACCTTCAATTTAGAGATTTCAAAGGCTAATGAATCGATCATTTTGGTCATTTTATCTATCTTAGGATCAGAGGATGATGAAGACTCACCCCTCTGTCTTCTTCTATCAACATTTCTCTTGAGCTTCTCTGCAGCCATGATGTTTGATTCTACTTCCAAGGCTGCATCGTGCATGTCAGCCAAAGTATCACATCACCTATCTCTCAATAGTAGGTACAAGTTAGGATCAAAAGCACTAGCATAGGTGAGTTTAGCAGAGGTAGTAGTAGGTTTTACTTCAGCTAGTATCTTGTTGTACATACGGTTAAACCTCTTATTAAAATCAGACAACTCACCATTTTCCCTCTTTAAGTTCCCAAACTTAGTGTGGTAGTAGAGGAGACCCTTTTTATCCCCCCAATTCTTTAGGAATGCATCATCTAAAGCTTCAATATCTTCTATAGATCTCGGGGTTAGTTCTTTGAACCATTTTCTAGCCTCTCCATCTAGGCTTTGGATAAAGACTCTCATCCACAAATCATCTTCACTAATGTCAAGATTGTCAGCATAGCTATAGAATGATGCAAGATGTTCTTCAGCAGTAACACCTTCAGTGCCAGTAAACTTAGGCCTATATTTCTTATATTCTCTAGTAGGCATGGCATTCAGAGGAGTGGGCAGTATTAGAGCTCCATATCTAGTAGCTATGATTCTTTCCATTTTGGTAGGTGTTTGTGGGCCTACCATAGTTGTGGTGGCTAAAAGAGTATTGGCAGTTTGAATGATAGAGGGCTGAGGAGTGATTGGCAGGAGTAAAGGAGTATGATGGATATGAGGTGAGGTTTCCTTTGGGCTTACAAAAAAAGGAGAACCTAAAGAATAAGGAGCTTTATGAATATTTGAGAGTCTTTTTTCACTGCTAGTATTAGATGATATATTGTCAACATGTAGTTTTTCTATTACAAGCCTTTCTTGAAGAGATATAGAATATTGTTTAGGTTTACCTGATCCAGATGCTCCTTTCTACAATACCTTTCTCTCTTTGATTATTTTTTCAAGGTTAGGCACTAGGTCAGCTTGTAGCTTCTGAGGATTTCTCCGAGTATGCCTCAAAACCTAAGATAGAAATATGAAGTGGAGTTGCTAAGAGGTTCAGCCTCCAGTAGAGTCGCCATATAGATGATTACAACCAGAAACGTGCCCAGACTTTGTCTATCATCAAAGTTGGACCTATGTTGTTTCCCAAGGAAGCTAAACTTCAGTTTCCTCTCCCCGGCAATGACGCCAATTATGTTATCACTCCAAGAAACTCTCCTAGGTTGTAACTCAGATATGCCTGGTAACATATAATCTTCAATATTGTTCTTTGAACTATTGGAATAAATGATGGTTTGGATCAAGTTAGATAACCATTTCAGCTCTGTTTTAACTCAATGCATGCATGAGCGCTCTCACCAATACAAGGCTTTAGACCACTAATGCTCAATAAGTTATAAACTCAATGGATAGATGGAGAATACTGACTATACCAATAGATTGCATACATAAACACACATCAATGGATAGCTACAAACAGCAAAAGAGAATACTGACTATATTGGCAGATGCACATATGACCAGATATGGATGGCTAGCTACAGGTAGTGAATAAGCTTGCAAATCCATTATATCAAAGCAGAGATAAGATGATAGTTATCTGGCCTTAGACACAAAGAAAACATGAACAAATTGTGCAAGTGCAAGCATAGAAAAACAAAGAGAATGGACATTGAACATATAATGGAAAAATAAGCCTATATTGCTAGAATGAATATGAGAAGCTTGAATGAACAGAGGATGAATAATCTCCAAAATTTGAACCTATATTACATCTTACTCTCAGCTATTTGTAGCCTGTTCCTAAGCTCTAAGAGGCTCGGAGTCTTAATCTGTTTGATAAGCATTGCTAACTGATTTGATGCCCTCTAGGCAAGCAAGGGATCATAGTTTTCTACTTCGGACAACAAAGTAACCGCTTTCAAATATTTTTGGTGGCTTGTTGCGCTGTCTGGGAGGTCTCCTGTGCCAGAGATGCTCCATGATGATTATGTTGTTACAGATGAGATGTGTTGTCTATTAATGCTCCATGACTGCTTTGTCATTTTGGGAGTGTTGTGTTGTCTATGCTCCCTAATCAATTCTATTTCAGGCTAGTTGTACGTGCTCCATGATTGTTTTTGTTTAGGGTGAGCTATGCTGTGATGGAAGGACTATCGGGCCTCTGTTTTCCCTATAAATATTTAGAAAGATTGTTTTTTTTTTAAACACAGAAAAACATTGCAACCTTGTGAAAATCCCACCTATCTCTGTCCTTTTCAGACTTAAAACATCATTAGTTATGGTTTATTCCGCTCTCAAGTCTGCCCTTGCAATGATAACACATCTCCACCATTGATCTGGAAGTCCCAGATCCAACGGTGATGATCCATTTTATGCACCTCTTTTGTACTTCATCGGGCGGTTTTCTCTCTCCTTGTCTTGGACACATGGCACTAGCTATATAGCATCAGGCGGAGCTTAGCCTAAACCACTTACCGCCCATGGCCCACCCGAAATCCTACCTGTTTTGTGATTTTTCCTTCATATCGAAAATATGTTGAAACATTGAAAATTTCTGAAAAACATCCCTGGAGGATTTCAAATATCATATATTCCACTTTCTGAACCCGAAAGGGTCCGGGGCTCATCACAATCACACTGGCTAATGCTCCCTTTGTATTTTCGTTATACTACGAGAATATATGAAATACATTAAAAATGGGCCTTCCGCAAATTTGAAAATGTATCAACTTTTCTTCCCGAAACCCTCTTGGGTCTGGTTATTTCATCACAAATACGTATGTGCATAGGCCCCAACCCTTGCTATAGCGCTGATGCGATATCGATGATGCGATAAATCGCAATCGTGAGTCGCTCAATCATTAGGCCTCTATATATATAACATATGATCCCACCAATGCGTCCCACCTTTAGACTATAACCTTTGCTCGACCGATTGCAATTAGCCACCTAGATCTGGGCTGTTGATCAGCCAAATCTAACGATGACCGTACATTTACTTTTTAAGCCTACGTTTATGGGTTTTTCATGGATTTTTTAAGAATTTTAGCCTCCCGATAGTGCATTTTTTCCCTTCCAAGGGCTTTCCTATTGTGCTCATTTTGATCATTAGATGATCTATGGGTAGAAATTGAAGATTTCAAGGGCATTAATGGACTCATTGGCATGTTTTTAGGCAACTTTGGAGACTCTAAGAGCCTATATGGATCCACTTTTGGGCCTAGTGCTAGCAAGGGTAACAGGTCCATTGGATAAGGTAAATCGTGCTATCAAGAGGATGTACATGCAGTGAACTTACTACCATAAGCAAGGGAATCTTGTTGAAAGGTGTTGGACTCTGAATCCAGCAATGCTTCCACAAAAGCCGAAGGAGAAAGTGGAAAGAGAGAATGGAAGAAATGGAAAGGAAGATTCCATGAATAATGTGTCTCAAGATGATCCACATGTCGATGTTGATGTGCAGAAAAAAGAAGGACATTTGAAATGGATTGGTAAGAAATGGTTAGAGTTCTTATCCAATTAACATTACATGTCTATTGATGCATATATTTTCATTTCTTTTTTACTGGAATGCAAGTTGCAGGATTTTACCAAGAAGGTGAATCGAGAAGTTGAGTGGGAAGCTCACTTTGTTGCTACAACGTTATATTTTATTTTAGTTTCGAAAGTACAATGTGCTTAAGAGAAAGTTGAAGGATGAAATGCATGCATGAGATGATGTGCATGAATGCAGGGATGTTGATGTTTCCCTTGTTTTCAGAACATGTGTGTGTGATTGACTTGAAGGGTTGATTGCTTTTTTGTAAACATGCATGTAATGTCAATTTGGGAAAAGTTACCTTGGTCTCCAAATGGAGATAATTATGAAGTGTTTTATCTTTTGAAAAATATTCCTAATGGTATTTTTCTACATGCTTGACTCAAAGGGTCATTTGCTTTAAAGGCATGCCTTATGGGCTTGTTATCTAGTCCATCATTTGTATGCAGATGTAAGACATGGAGGTGTTCACAAGATATGAAAATCTATTTCTTTTGTTGAAGCAGGAATTAAGTCCATCCAGTTGTTGTCTGTGTTCCTGTTGTTGTTAACAGTGTTTTTGGTAGCTTGTCAAATAGGTACAAATGAAAGTTTTGTGGAGCAGATGTACTTCACATTTGTTGAGCCACCTTGGATCAATGATCAAGGCAAAGAAGCTCAAAACTACTTTCTATGACCATTTTAGTAGAAGTTTTGTAGGATGGCAAGGAGGAAGACAATTCTTCTCAAGAAGACCAGCCCATCAAAGAAGGGAAGTTGTTAGAAACTTTTTTTCAGAGGCACTATACAAAGGCAAGTGTAGGGAGGTTGAAAGAAGAGGGTGAGTCACTCTCATTTACTATTCAGATTATTATATCAGTCTTTTGGAGACCAAAAGTTCTTTTATTGGGAAGGTATGATCCAAAAATGGATCCTCGATAAACCTCTAAGTCTAAAGGACTTCATATAAGAGGTAAAGGTGCCAAATGGCACAAATCCTTTGTAAATTAGAGGAAAATCAAAATTGCAGACTGCTCTTAGAAATAGTCTCATTTCATTGATCTCTTCATTCTGAATCCAACATAATTTGAATGGGCGAAAAAAAACTCCGGATGAAGGAGTGATTGTAAAATGAAAATTGTCAAATGTCCTTAGAAAAGGAGGCAATTTCATTAAATTTTGAACTATATTGAAATTTTTTATTTTTAGTATAGGCTCATAGGCCAATCCACAACTGACACATGGTAGGCCAGGATTGGGCCACATGGCCCACTCTAACTGGTCTAAGAGGAAATGAGGCATTAACGTTCAAGGGTTGTTAGATCTAAAAGATCAATGGTCAGGAGCGAACCATAACAATGAAGCATTAATATCACATCAGTGGATGGCTATATAAAGGAGGGGCCTCAAGTCTTAAGGCATTGTGGCATGCGATCATTGAAATATTGCATCTTAAATCCAAAATAAAGGCCTGGGGTCGATACAAATTGTGACTGTGATCATCGATATCGGTGGATCACTGTCGGTGATCCCAAAAGGGAAGGACCCTAGGCTAATGCGACTTTTACTACAATCACCGATATGGGGGATCCTTGTTGGTGATTCCAAAAGGGAAGGACCCAGGGCCATGCGACTTGCGACTGTGGTTGGAACCAGACTCGAAAGGGGTTTCAAAATATAAATAAATATAATCTCAAGTCCGGTAAGTGGCATTTTCAACGTTTTTTAATGTATTTTCAATACAAAGGGAAATCGCGACATAAGTGAGACTTGCCCTGTTTTAATGCAATTCTAAAAATACAAAGGGGAATGCATTAGAGCCATTGCAACTTAATATAGCGACCTACGGGTAGAACTGATAGGAAAATAAAGCACAGTTATGGGAATTTCAAGTCCGGAATTGTGTTTTATGCAGATTTTTCCATGTTTTTACAACGTTCTCTATGTAAACAGAGAATGACCATTTTAGAAGAATTTAAAGTGCTGATTGCCCTTTCGTGCAAAACAAATGGCCACAAAACATTGGGACACTATCAATGTCTATTAGATGCTCCAAAAGGAAGCTGAAGGGACAGTGACCAAGAGCTACAGAGTTTGAGAGATAAAGCAAACAGACAAGTGCCGATGGGCTTAAAAAGTGTTCCATGACAGAAACAGCGTTGGCTAAGTCTGAGAGCACAATTAAGAGGCATAAGCAGGCAGCGTGGAGATAGAGGAAGCTCTAGAAGCGTAGAGCACAGACTGAAAGAATTAGTCTAGAGAAGCCTAGATCTATTTGTAGCTAAAGAGCCGCTAGGGGTAAGATGGTATTCTGAGCCCAGTGGTTCATTTGTAAACCACATGTAGTTGAGTCAAGGACTTGTAAAAGAATTTATCCATAATCCCAAAGAGCCTAATCGAGTTGATTAGAGCTCAAGGAGATGTAGCCCAAGATATTAGGGTGAACTGCAGATTATATTGTTGTCTCAAGTGTTTCTTTTACTGCTACATTATTCACTATTATATGCATTTATATATATGTTCAAGCACATTTAAATATCAACATACACAAAATATTTTAAAGCACATAAAAAACCAACAATAAATAAAAGCATATGCCTATATTTTCAAGTGTTTCTTAATTCTGCATTGGTTAATCAAATAGACTTGGGAAAACTCAAGCTTTGGAAGTGGGAGAGGTTCTTGTAAGGTAGACAAGAAGCCTAAGAGCCCCATTTTCGGATCACGGACTAAGTCCTTTCCTTCTGTTAGATAAAAACCTTCTAGTTTCTCCATGTAGACTTCTTCCTTGAGTTCCCCATTTAGAAATGTTGATTTCACGTCCATTTGATATATTTTGAATCCTTTTGAGCAAGAAAATGACAAGAACATCATGATAGCTTCCACACGGGCTACTAATGCAAATGTCT
Organism: Pinus taeda; assembly: GCA_000404065.3. NCBI lineage: Eukaryota > Viridiplantae > Streptophyta > Pinopsida > Pinales > Pinaceae > Pinus > Pinus taeda. The sequence goes on from APFE030059581.1 coordinate 348,200, forward strand.
CTTCAAAGTCAATTCCTTCAATTTGTGAATAGCCTTTGCATACAAGCCTTTCCTTGTTTTCAATAACCTGTTCTTCTTCATTCATTTTATTTTTGAACACCCATTTGGTTCCTATAATGTTTTTGTTCTTTGGACAAGGTACTAGCTCCCATGTCTCGTTCTTCTCAATTTGGGACATTTCTTCTTCCATGACTTTTAACCAATGAGGATCCTTACTTGCTTCTGCAAATGTTTATGGTTCTATGATAGATAGAAAATCAATAACGTTTCTCTTTGGTGTAATGATCATTCTTCTTTGGGTTTTCATCCCTTCATCACTATTGCCAAGAATCTACCCTTCTAGATGATATTTCCAGATAAACTTCATCTTTGAAGGGGTATGAGGTGGTTCTTTCTCCTCTTCTTCTTTTTCCTCATATATTTCTTCTTCTTTAGGTTCTTCTTCTTCAATGAGAAGATCACCTTCATGTTCTTCAATTTCTTTTTCTAGAAGGTATTCATCAATCTTTATATCAATGCTTTCCACTATTTTCTTCAGTAAAAAATTGTAGCACTTGTAAGCCTTGCTCCGTGTAGAGTATCCAAGAAATATCCCTTCATCAACCCGAGAACCAAAATTTCTTGGTGAGCCATCATTGATTTTTATGAAGCACTTGCTTCCAAAGATCTTGAATTACTTCACTGAAGTAGGTCTTCCATTCCATAACTCATAAGGAGTTTTTCACAGTTTCGTCTTAATTAAGTTCGATTCAATGTACAGGTAGTTGTCCCTACTGCTTCTCTCCATAATTTTGGCTGCAAGTCTACGACTAATAACATTGTTCTTTCCATTTCTTGAATTGCTCGGTTTCTTCTTTTAACTACCCGATTTTGCTGAGGTGTTCTAGCAACAAAGAATTACCTTTTAATTCCATGAACATTACAGAACTCACTAAACTCATTTGATGTGAATTCTCCCCCTCTGTCTATTTTGAGGCACTTAATTTTTGAATCTTTTTCATTTTCTACAAGGGCTTTTAGATTCTTAAAACACTCAAAAGTTTCAGATTTATACTTTATAAAATATATCCACATCATTCTAGTATATTCATAAACAAATAACACAAAGTACCTTTCTCCTTGAAGTGCTTGATTTCTATTTGGTCCACACAAATCTGCATGGATGATCTCCAAGGGCTTTGATGTAGAGAGCTCCTTTGTCTTATGGGTGGTTCTAGTTTTCTTTCCATGTTGACATGGACCACATACTCCTTGATTTGGTTTGAAGAGCATTAGGATGTCTCGTATAGCTCTAATCTTACTGATATTTATTAGATTTTTGAAGCTTGTATGTCCAAGTTGCTTGTGCCACAGACAAATTTCATCTGTCTGACTCAAGTAGCATTTATTTTCTTGAATATTGTTCAGAATGTAAATGTTGTCTGGTGTTCTAACCCCTTTTGCCACATGTTCCCCTAGGGAAGAGTTCCTTATTTCACAGTCTTTGGTGCTGAAGACAAGCTTATGTCCTTGATCACAGATTTGGCTGACACTCAAAAGATTGTGTTTGAGCCTATCTACTGGCAAAGCATCTTGAGCTTTTCCTTTTCCATTGACCAGAGTCATAGTTCCTTTTTGCACAATTCTGGCAGATCCACTTCGAAAGGACACATTCCCTTGCTTTTTCTCAATGAGACAAACTTCCTTTTATCTCCTGTCATGTGTCTAGAGCACCCACTATCCACAAACCAATGATTTCCATTATTTTGAGAATATAGAGCCAGGCTGAATTTATCCATGTTGGAATTCTTATTACTTTTCTTTCTTCCTTTGAGTGGGAATTTTTGTTCATAGTGTCCATTATTGCAACAGAATGAGCAAATTAGATCAAATTTGGTCAAGGGATCAAATGAATCGAAGGTTTTGATTTGTTCCTACCTTTTCAGGGAATATGAATTGATTATTTGGTCCTTTAGCTTTGGCATTTCACTTCTACGAGCCATGTAATGTCTAGCTTGATGAGTGAAGTTTTTACAATGAAAACAGTGTCCAAGAAATATGCTTTTGGACCTGTTGAAGTTGCCACGATTTGAGTCGATTTCCTTCCTGGGAATTACTCCTGCCTCATTCTTTGGATTTGAGATGGGACCTTGGTGGAATATAGGCTTGTATTTGCTGTAGTATCCATGATTCGAATCCACATTCTTCTTTGGAGTAATTCTCTCTTCATTCTTTGGATATAGGATGCGCTTTTGATAACATAATTTTTCTTATTTTGTATTGTAGGAAAGTGTAGCATCATAGTTTTTCGCACTATTCTTAGTGCTTGAGGATTCTCCTTTAAAACCTATTCTAGACTTGTCATGTTGAGGTTTTTGACCTTTTAGAATAGTCTCAAGTATTTACAACCCTTTTTAATTTGCTCCAACTCCTTTCTCAGAGACACTATTTTAGCTTCACGTTATTTGCCAGTCTCTTCTTTTTCTTTTAGCTTTGCTTCCAAGAGATCTTCTCTCCTTTTTGTTTTCTCATTTTCCACTTTGAGAGAAATGATTTTATTCCGTAGTTTCTCATTTTCTTCATTGGCACTTATTAAAAATTCATCTACATTTCATTCCATCCCCAAGTCATCATCATTTGTGAATGCCATGAATAATGTTTCTTGGCTTTCATCATGGTCACTTTCCTCATCTTATTTCTTTTTGATGACCATAAACGTATCCTCATCAGACTCATCTTGCTTAGAGAAGAAGTTCTTCTTATTGAACCCTTTCTTTTTGTGTGTCATTCTTTAACTTTGAAGCCTTGAATGCTACATCTTTGGAGCTTGGGCCACCTTTCCTCATCTCATAGGCAATGATGATTTCATGGATTTCATCCATCTTGAGGGTATCTAGATCCTTTGCTTCTTCTACAGTGCTTATTTTGGAGTCAAATCTGTCTGGAAGAGATTTTAATACCTTTTGAACAATGGTAATTTCTTCAATTTTTTCATCCAATCCTTTAAGGGAGTTGACCACTTCAGCTACTTGGAGGAGGTATGCCACAGTATCTTCTTCATCTTCCATCCTCAGACTTTCAAATTGTATTCTGTGAATTTGAAGTTTTGCCTTCTTGACTTTTGAGTCTCCATTGTATTAGCCAACTAGTAATCTTGGAATCAGTGATTCCACTAGTAATGGAGTTCAAGGACTTTGCATTTACAATGTAGGCTTTCCTCTCATATTGATTTGTTGGAAGAGTGGTAAGCATATGGTACTCATTTTGAACAAAATTCCAGACTTCAAGTCTAAGAACATTAAGTAGTAGGTCATTCTCTTTTTCTAGAAACCAAAGTTAGTGCCATCGAACAGAGGAGGTCTTCATGATGCTTTGTGATTTCTCATCATGGCTATGGATCCTTCTTAAATCTCCTAGGCTAGTATGAAGAAGCCTGCCCTGATACCAAATGTTGGAAATACTTGGGGGTGAATCAATATTTCTTTTTGTTGTTCTTGTTGTTACTGAAAGCACACAGAATATATATATATATATATAACTGGTTGCAATTAGTTTCCAAGCTCCAACTTAGACTTCAGTGAGGGTCCAACCTCCAAAGCACCAACTCTGTCTTACAATAGTTCTACACTTAGGAGCACCAACTCCCAAGGATTTAAATCCTATTCAATTATGAGACTCCAACCTCTTCGGCTCCAACCCAAACCTGAAATAAACTTTTTGTTTGCTATTCTCTACTCCCAAGCCTGTTGATCTTCTGCTTTCCTCCTGTTATCTTGCTTCTCTGGCCTCTCCAGCCTCTTTCTTGTTCTTCGGTTTCCTCTCTCACAGATTATGTATTCATCAATCACACTTCACCTTGTCTTTTTGTCTTTATGTGTTTTAGACACCTCTGACTATTCATTTCCTCCTTCCACCACCTCTTTGGCTTCCTCCTCCATTTCTATTATTTCCTCTGACTCGCTTGATTATTCAGCTTCCCTCCTCGGTCGTTGTGGCTTCCTCTACGCTAGCTTTCCATGTCGCTTCCTGGCTTTACGGTCACCGAGTGTTAAAATTGTAAGAAATGCATATTTTTTCAATGATAACACGCATCCATCGTTTAACGGAGATGCCACGTCCTATCACAATTGCAATCAGCTTGATTCTAGTCTTCTGAGCTATCGTTCGGGCTTCCTGAACCATCCGAAGCAACCTTTAGTGTCTTGTTGCTTGCAAACACCGTGCAAATGAAATATAAAATTACATGGGAAATAGGAGTAAAAACAAGGAAACGGGACTAAAGGGCGAACTTCAAAAAATATTACACCTACACCTAAATTGTATCGGATCTACTCCTCCACAGTTTTATCACAATCGACACTTTAGTGTGGTAAGGATTCATAATATATGTGATATGTGATGTATGCGATGATAGATTAACTCATATTGCAATACGCAACAAGTTCACATGTATATGTATTGCAATCGGGAATTTCCCTTAGTGAAGGTCTTTAATAATTCATGCCCTATTGCATAGCCGATGGTCGATGGCTGATTCCCCTGCTCTGATGGAGTGGATGCAATATGGTATTAAACCATAGCTAATATACCCATCGGGTCCACAACCTTATCGCAGGCGGTGCTACCAATGTGGCAAGGCTTTATGGCTTGCAATATGCGACGAATGCGATAATATATTAAGTCATATTACAATGTTGCAGCGAGTCCAGATATTTTATCACAATTGGAGGTTTTAGTTTGGTGGGGTGATGGCGCATAGTCGAACCGTCGATTAGTGCTATCGCCGATATACATATATATGCTTATATATATATATATATATATATTATATATATATATATATATATATATATATATATATATATATATATATAATATATAAACTTCTCCGTCAATAGTGTGGTTTTCCATATATATATATATATGTGTTGGCCTTCATTTTCCCTCCGATTAGTGTATTCCTTTGGCATATATGGCCCTCGAACACTGTTTATATATATAATATATATATATATATATATATATATATATATATATTATATATATATAATATATATATATATATATAGATAGATATATGAGTTCTGCTCCCGATGGTGTATTTCACCTGCATATACACTATAATCCTTCTGATGGCTCTGTTTTCTTCCTCCAATGGCTCTGACTACTTTGTGTTAGGATATTCTGACACATAGGAATAGTTAAGTATAACTTGGTCTAGTATAGAGTTAGGTAAAATGTGTTTCTTTACTATGTACACTTGTAACTTACAATCCGACGGTCACGATATGTAGTGATACGATGGTTCATTCTCTCCTCGGTATTACCGACACCTAGTCCATGGCTTAACACCTGATTGGTCCATGATTTCTATTTAAAGTGCATGGAGGGTCATTTGTAGGTTAACCGTTCACGAGAGAAGCTTATGTAAATTTTCATTCTTTTATTAATAAATTTCCTAAAGTGGCCGCGTTGGCTCAGGTCGTGGACTGTTTCCCTCTTTGAGGGTTTTAACCACATCAAAATACTGGTGTATTGATCTGTGATATGTTTGTGAGCGGTTTCCTTTGGTGTTTTATCTGAGGAACTTACCCTGTAAATTCCTACATGGTATCAGAGCTATTTGATGGCCGCGTCCGTTGGTGATCCAAATCTGAAGCCGGTACAACTGCATCCGACTTCCATCTCCTAGATCTATTGTTTCTAACTGCTTTCAGGCCAAGAGGACTGCTCTGTTATTTTAGGAGCATCTACTCCAATGAGGAACCCCTTTCGTTTCACGCGGAAAGGTTTCTGGTAGCCCTAGCTGTGTCATTTTTAAGATTTGGAGGTATACAGTGTTTATTTGCAATTTACAGTTATTTTCTCTCTGTTTATTTTGGTTTCGGCTTATTTAGCTCTTTTTTATTACCAGATCTATACCTTTGATTTCTGCGTATGCTCTTTTCCCTGAGACTCTGTGTGATCTGGGCAAATCAGAAACAGAAAGGAAGGATTTTTCTCATGCGTATGCTCTTTTCCGCTGCGCCTTAGTGTGATCTTGGAAAATTAGAAACATTGAGGAAAATATTTAGTTTCCAGGTAAAGCTAACTTTAAGCCGTAAGGCTTTTTTTTTTGTATGTTCATGTTGGGTTTTGTGTTTTTGTTTTGTAGGGAGAAAAAGAGCTTTCTCAAGCAAGCACAAAATCCAAACTCTCTCTCTCTCTCTCTCTCTCTCTCTCTCTCTCTCTCATTTATGAGAGTAGAGGTCTTGGGTTCAAATCTCCTTAATGTTTGAAAAGGGGCATTATTTTTCATTTCCGCACATTCCCGCACTTCGTCGGTGCCTTCATCAACTGTTTTTCAAAAAGCCATAACTTCTTCATCCGGAAGCCGTTTTCAGAGCCGTTTTTTTTGAACCAGCCTAATTTTTCGAGATCTTTCCATTATAACACTTAGTTTCAGCATATATAGCTTTAGTTTCTATTAAAATGTAAATTCCATGCCAATTTATTCTTGACAGCACCAACTACTTCCAATGGTGGTCCTACATTGTGGATTTACTTAGAAGTAAAGGTCTTTACAGAATAGCCTCAGGCCAAGAAACCAAACCG
>APFE030059582.1:548-20248 GCA_000404065.3 Pinus taeda
TGGTTCAGCAAGAAATAGAGTTCGATTGCTTTATCTACAGCTGAAGTGGAATATGTGGCTACTGCATCTTGCTGCACTCAACTCCTTTGGATGATGTAGACCTTGCAGTACTTTCAAATCACTTGTACACCACTTATCTACATCTTATGTGATAATACAAGTGCAATCAACATTTCAAAGAACCCAGTCATGCATTCAAAGACCAAGCACATACCGATCAAGTATCACTTTCTCAGGGAACAAGTGATTGAACAAAATTTCAAGTTGGAGTATGTTCCTTCTAAGGAACAAGTTGCTGATATTCTCACCAAACCATTGCCCAGGGAGACCTTTGAATATCTCAGACAAAAGCTGGGGGTAGTTGATGCATCATCTTGTTTTTGAATCTCGTCTGTTGGTTGTACGCAAGGTTTATATGTGGTATACACGTACATTTGCTGGTTTATGGATTGGTTGTAGATTGATGGCACAGGTTCAGGGGGAGCACATATAATGCATTGTTGGCATTATGGTAGCACAGAAGGAGAACATGGATGCTGATCTGAACATGGCTGCAATATGTCTCTATCTCTTTCATGGTCATGGTGGATTATGGATTTGGTTAGGGGGAGCATTATCAGTAGAGCAAATACTTAAGCATGTTCTCAGGGGGAGCATAACCCTTTGCCCTTGATGTCAAAGGGGGAGAATGACATTGAGGATCTTGAGGTTGCCATCAAGTCCAAAGGGGGAGATTGTTGGCATTATGATTCTGGTTTGGCTTTATGGTATAGGTGTTGTACTTGATGGCAACTCACTGATGTGGCAGATCTCAGTTCAAGCACTCAACTCAAAATCATGGAAATTAAGGTACCTGCAGGTAATCCTAGAAGAAGCTGTGGACCCGCAGGTACGCCTACCAAGGAGTGCGTGCATGCACGCAGGTGATACGTTTAGAAGGTGCAGACCCCAGTTTCACTCTCTCCAATGCATAAAAGCGCGTGCATGTGGGAATCTTCATGAATGGTTCATGGTATTAGTCCGACAGTTTTTGATCAAATGGTTTTGGTCCGTGGTATTGCATCCAAAAGTATTGATCCCAAGTATTGGGTTCATGGTATTGTGTAATTATGGTTTTGGACCATGGTATTGAAAAAGGCTTGCCTATAAAAAAGGAAAGGAGATCTCTTGGCTACACACTTGTGAAATTTGAATATCTTAAGATCTGAAATTTTGGGTGATTGGGTTTAAAAGCTAGATCTAAATCAAGGAGATAACTTAAGGCGAATCTATTGACATGTCGTGATCTCTCGGGCGCATGAACAGATCTGTGGATCTGACTGACTGTGGCACATTGGAGGACTATATTTTTGGCCCTAATCAGAAGTCTGCAGGCGATCCAAAGGCGCAGTGCGGGGGTACGTAAAGCAGCCAAAGGCACAGTGCGGGGGTACGCAAAGCTACCAAAGGCGAAGTGCGGGGTACGCAAAGCAGGAGAAAGCACAGTACGGGGCACACACAGCGCAGAAAAAGGTGCAGTGCGGGGTACGTAGGAAAGAAGGAGGCACAGTGCGGAGGTACGTGTTAGTCAGAAAGTAAAGGTGCGGATCTGAAGAAAAGTACGCAGAGAAGAAGAACGACCAGCGCGGGTCTGCCCAGTTTAGACTCAGAAGAGCTGCGGATATTCACAGGCCCCTCTCGGTGAAGTTGCGGACTTATCTTGAAATATTTGTTGACTGTCTTTTATCTATTGCAGCAGTGTTCTGGGTTTAGATTTTTGGTATTACTTTTCTATTTACAACATTCTGAAGAGTTGGGTGATTCATTGGTTCATTGTACAAGGAGATTGGGTGATTTAAATGTACTTGATGATTATTTGTTGTTCATGGATCCAGTCTGAAAAATTATGAAACGTGGTTCTTAAAGAAGTAAAAGAGCTAAGGGGGTCGTAGCTCCCTTCCAGGAGAGACTAGAAAACGAGAGAGAGTTGTAGCTCTCTGCAGGTTGCAGCCTACGTACTGGTAAAGGACTGTACTAGTACAAAATCATTGTAAAAGAAGTTTCTAATTGAAAGAAGATAGAGACATATTGCAGCAGGTGGCTTTCACCAACATTGGGTTTCCACCTTATATCTGGTGTTCTTTGGTGTGACTATCTGTTTTTATTGTTTCATGCTCATTATTATATGGTACTAATATACAAGTTAATGATCAATATATGAAGATTAAATTAAGGAAGACATAGTGAAAATAATTTGATAATATTGATTCACCCCCCCTCTCAGTATTATTTCCAACAAAAAATCCCACGATGCGATTGCGATGAGCCTCCCCTTGGTCCTTTTTCTATGTTTTTTGGCTTTCAAGGAATATCTTCACTATGCTCTAACTTCTGATCCAGAAGTCCGTTTTTGGACTTCCACATACTATTGGAAAGCTTATTCAAAACACTATCCAATGGATAGGGTCCAATTTAGACTTGAGAGCTTATGTGGCTGGGGAAATGGCTTAAAAATTCTCTATTCTTTGGTCTTGATTATACAACCAAAACTCTGTTTTCAGAAGGTGACGACATTGGCTCCACCTAGGGATAGTGCCATGCTAGCAAGGTGTTAAGAACCTACAGTCTATGAACATCTCTTTTCGGCAAGGATTATTTTTAAACAAGTAAATGGGAAACTAAAACTTTAAAGAGAAAACTAGAAATTTTATATGATAATTACAATACACACACTAGTATTTACAATGAGTGCAAGGGTGTACCTTTTAATTCTTGAAATAGAGTTTGAGGAACTGACCATTTATTGGTAGCTCCAACAATTCACCTTCTAGATTTTTGAGTAGGTATGTATTATTTCCTTCCTCTTCTGAGATCTTGAAAGGGTCGAACCACAGTGCATCAAATTTTCCGTGCTTGCTCGTTTCTTCCCATCAGATATCCCATCTGAGGACTAGATCTCTCGGTTGAAGAAGTCAATCCTTGGCCTTCTTATCGAACATGGATTTCATCTTCTTCTAGTAATCAGACAATTTAGTCCCCACATATTCCTATTTTCATTTAGCTCAACCAGTTCATTTATCCTTCGTGTTAAAGCACTTGGATCCTCCTTAGCTTCTTGTAGTAACTTCACCACTGGAATTTCTTATCGGATTAGGAAGACTGCAACCTTACCATACACAAGCTCAAAAGGGGATTTTCCAGTCAATCTTTTAGGAGTAACTTGGTTAGCCCAGAGTGAAAACTTCAATTGGGTGTCCCAATTCCTCTGATTTTCGGTGATGGCCTTCTTCATCACTCTCACCACAATTTTATTTGAGGACTCAGCTAATTGTTTCCTTGGGAATAGTAACTAGTGGAATGCCCTATGATGACATTGAATTTCTGACAGAAGCTCTTGAATTTTTTCAATTTGAAGACCTGGGCATTCTTAGTGATGATTTTGACAGGGCAACAAAAACATGATAATATGTTCTCCTCCATGAACTTAATTACCACTGAGTCTATAGCGTTTCTAGCTAGGATGGCTTCTACCCATTTGGAAAAATAATCCATGGCCATTGACATCCACTTATGTTGGCCACTGGAAGGTGGTTTTATCTCTCGTATGAAGTCTAGTCCCCACTGCTTGAAAGGTTCATTCACATGCACTAGGATCAGGAGAAAAGGGGAGAGTTTTTGTCTCTCAGCAAATACTTTGCACTTCTGACACGACTTGACCTGTAAATGCACATTTCCAAAGAGTGTAGGCCAGTAGAATCCTACCTTGAGGATTTTGCGAGTTGTGGTCTTCCATCTGTAGTGACCTCCACAAACTCCCCCATCAAATTCTTCAATCACTTTATGGGTTTCTCTCTCCACTAAGCATAATAGCAAAACTCCTATTGAGTCCTTCCAGTAGAGTTGACCATTAGATATGATATACTTTTGAGCTTGCAGTCTCAAATTCATGTACTTAGATTTATCTATCACTAGTGGGCACCTCGAGAACAAGAGATAATGGATTATATTCGTGTACCAGGGTGAACCCTCATATTTAGCGCATATTGTTTTCTCTGATGTTTTAACCCCGTTCTGCTGAAATTTTGTTCTTCCTTCCTCTATTATTAGGTTTATTCCCAAAACTTGGCAGTTAGATTCTGATAAAATCTTAGCCAACCCCTAACCTTTTATGACACTACAAGAAAAAAGGAAATTGGTGAGAGGCGAAAAATGTCACCATAAGTTCATTGGTGATGGTCAAAAGAGCCTTCGTCACCAAAAACTGAACGTCGCCAAAAGTATAGGTGTTGTAGTGACATTCAAAGTCCGTCACCAATAATGATTTATAATGATGGATAGCGACTGTCACCATTTCATATCAGCAATGGTGATGGACCATAGCCTCCATCACCAAAAACTAAACATCACTAAAGGTAGCGTCACCAAAAGTATAGGTGTTGTAGTGACATTCAAAGTCCACCACCAATAATGATTTATCATGATGGATAGCGACCATCACCATTTCATATGAGCAATGGTGATGGACCATAGCATCCATCACCAAAAATTGAATGTCACCAAACGTGGTGTCACCATACGTATACGTGTTCTGCTGACATTCAAGGTCCATCACGAATATTGATTATAATGAAAAATAATGACCATCACCATTTCATATGAACAACAACGATTTATTGTGATAGATCTGCCATGGCCATCACTATTAGTGCATACATATGGTGATGTTCGTTAACCATCACCAAAAGCCGCATTTCCAAAAGTATAAGTGTTGTGGTGACATTTAAAGTCCGTCATGAATAATGACTATAATGACGGACAATGACCGTCACCATTTCATATAAACAACAATGATTTATGTTATGGACCTTTGAGGGTCGTCACTATCGATGCATATATACGGTGGAATTTGTTGACTGTCACCATTTCATATTTTGGTGAGGGTCGAAAAATGTTACCAAATCTCATTGGTGATGGTCAATAGAGCCTCCGTCACCAAAAATTGATCGTCACCATTCCATATGGATGCCAGGGCACGATGGAATTGAACCACCAACCTCTTGCTTATGAAGCAGATGCTCTTCCATTGAGCTAGCACCCTTTAAAGAATTAGACTTTCAAAAATTAGACCTTGAAACTTCATAAATTGTAAATTCTACAACTTTCAATAAATTGAAGTCTCGACAATATTTTACTAAACAACAAAAGCAACATCAAAGTTGCAAGTCCCTGCCTAATGGTTAAGGAAGTTATGAAAAGTGGGTGGAGGGAAAAATAATTATGTATAAAAGAATCAATATGTTCAGTTGAATACTCAATTAGAAGTGAAACTCTTAAGACATTTATAATCTATAAATGACTTATAACTAACAAATGCACCAAATATTGCAAAGGAAATGTCATAAGTGAATGGCATTTGGAAGAAGAAAATTGATGAAGACAAATGCAATATGTCATAGGTTGAGTGAAAGAAAAATCTCAATGTTGTTGTTGTTTGGTGTTTAGATATCTGAATGATATCTAAACTTATGTGCAAATGTAACACAGATCTCCAGAAACCATGAACAACATATAATAAGAAAAATTATTATATCTATATATATATATATATATGTATGTATGTATGTATGTATGTATGTATGTATGTATGTATATCCCCTTTACATAAACCAACATTCAATTTGGAATTTCACAAGTCCGCACTCGAAACATGACAACAACCAACAAATAAAAGAAATTGACTTGGATAGAAGGCAATAGCTTCACCTTCATTCTTGAGCTACTTTTGTTTATTTGATTTGACTCATGACATTATTTATCTAAAAAAGAATCAAAATCATCACTATATTAAATCATCCAACACATACTTTGGATATCCCACTAACATTTGTGTTTTTGTTGCCATGCCTGAAAACCATGGAGTTTCCTATCAATAGTAGAATAAGATGTGTGACTGCTGCTCAAGAACACATTCCTTATTAACCATTGTTACCTGACAGAAACCAAAGAGACAACACAATATCATCGTACGCAAAATCCCCTATTAAAATATAATCATAACTTAGAAAAGAAGTCTAAAAGATGTTCTTAATTAATAAACTTTGTATTTGGAAATGTTGTTTCTTTATATCTAAAAAAGAATATGTTGTACAACACTTCTGTCTATTTATCCATGTAATTATATCATAGCATGTCACACAGTAGAAATCTACAGTACCTAAAGTAAAAAGACAAATTTGCTCAAGAAATTAGATTTAGAAAAGAGCTTTGAAACCTATAAGTTTGTCATCATGCAAATTGTGCAGGCTATGCAAGTAGCCATTATTTCAAAATGGTTGATGTTTCAACCCTAACAGTTATTGTGAAAACCACAATCAGCTAATCAATATAGCACCTAATTATGTATTCTAGTGTAATATTATAGCGACAACAAGGTAAAAATACCAACACTTGAAAGGATATGTCAAATACTTAAGAAGTTTTTAGTTTACATATAAATAAAAAGGTATAAAATCATGTTTAACAACAGAAAGGGATTAATAAATATGGGAGCTACTGTAGTCAAAGCAATGAGACTTTTGTAAAGGTAATTTTATTTGCAAGGCTAAAAAAGGATGTCTACCTATAACAACGCAACACCAGCTCGATCCTCGAAAAGAACACAGGAGCTCTAGTCTATCCAATCAACATATATAGAAAGAGCATCTGCTCCAATAACCAAAACATGTTTAAACCCACCACCTGTCACTGTTCCAAGAATACTAACCATAAGTAAATGAATTATACAAAAAAATTTGGATTTATCAGCAATCAGAATAGACACGACAACTCACCTTTTAGGAAACATGTAGTTGTTACAAGACCCAACACAAAGCCATTACAAGAAGTTGTAATGTTGAAAGCCAAAGCTTTTATACAACCCACCTCACTTTGTACCTGATATCAAAATTGCATTTTTTTCTAATATAGAATCATGAGTATGAATAATTACAAAAAAATATCTAAAATCAACACATAGTAAACCATATTTGTTAAAATTATACAAATTGACACAAAAAATACCAATTTAATATGGCTAAGGGGAAAAAGGGTTATGTCCTAAAGACATAGGTTGTCAGCATGCAAAAACTTAATCCTAACATTAACATGAAATCCAAAAAAATTAGAACTTTTGAGAGTCAGAAAACAAAATATTTTATAGACCCTTCGTTGGATCCCATTTAAAAACTGGAACAATTATATATTTCTATAAAATCAACACATGCACAATCACTAATATCAATTGCTTTTCATTTGGATATCACGAGGCAATCCACTTTGTGGTGGCTACTACATGCAATTTTCATTCAAAGCCAATAGGAATGTAGTTGCATAAATATGTTCATATACCAACATAATTATCGATATAGATGGAATACTTTGTGGTACCATTTTGTTACATATGTGAGAAGCAAATACTACTAACAGAGAACTAGCAATTTTTTAAAAACATAATACACACATGCACAAAAGAACAAGTTTTGAAGACACCAAATCATGCAAGTGATTGCAAAATGTATCTCCATGAGAAACTATTACAGTGAAGTTTTTTGATTAGGTCTGTGCAAATACATTTGAAATTGGTTGCTACCTTGCATAGGTAACAAATGTAGCCTCAATCACAAGGCCCACAACATTGAAGGAAGCTCATTTGTTGAAAATTCAAAACATTAAATCTAACTATTGACTGAAGTGTGGTTTACTGACCATGGGACATGTGGGTTAGAGGACCATCAAATTCTGCTAAATGATTAAAATAGAATCTACTTAACTGTGATATTTCATATGTTGTGTCAGTTAGTCTAGTTAGTCATGAAAAATATGCTCACTTTCTCATCTTGGTTATGGTCTGCTTCTAGTTTGTTTGTGTTCTAACCTCCATCTAGTATCAATTATTTCAACCATTTGTAATTTTTTGTATTTATGTAATATGCAAAGAGGTTTTCAATACCTTTGTAGATCAGATAGGACATGTCTAGATCACCATATATAAAAATCTATAAATTTTATAGAATTTTATATATGGTGATATAGACATGTCGTATTTGATCTGCAAAGGTATTGAAAACCTCTTTGGATATGTTGGCAAGTGGCAACTCTCAGCTATAAGGGTTTCACTGTCCAAGCAAAAATTCAACTTTAAAAAAGGGAACAACAAAGTCTACTTAGGGAATGAAAAAACAATTACAAGCTTCTTTTCTATACGTCTTATAGGTTATTTCATTAATGATTTTTTAATCAGATTTTGAACTGCTGTGAGACAACTCAAACAAATTCATGAATAGGTGGCTAAATGGTAAATACAGGTATGCTCCAAAAGCATAGAGGATATTAACAGTGATGTTGTTATAAAAAAGTCTCTTAAGTCACTAAGAAACAAGCTAATAGAATAAGGAAAATAGGGATGCTTAGCATGTGTAAAATAAGGATGCTTTGCATATATTTTGACAAGGCACTATAAACTAATTGCAAGGAATAAAATACTAAAATATGATAGAATGATCATCTTTGACTGATAGATTTGTAAACAAGAGGCACAAGTTCATTCAAAAAGAAGGACTTTCATAAGGCAATACAAACTATTTGTGAGAAGCAACAAACTAATCTAGGATAAAAATCATATGCCTTAAGTCAGAAATTTGCACAACATGTACAGATTCCTCTGTATGCAGCAAAATAATTTTTATATGAGCAATTATATACAAGACCTACCCTATATAAGAGAAACTATATACAAGAACATCCTTGAAGTTTTCTAGGAATGTCTCATGTATGGAAAACAAGTCCCTTCATCCCCAATGAAATCCATCGCACAAAGGGACATTTCCTTATTCCCCAAAAATCCAAAACAATGGTTATGATATTTTAATTTTCTTTTCTTTTGCGGGTGGTTGGGGTGCAAGAATAGCAAAGGATAATGTCAACCATTTTATCATCAACTTGTAGTTAACATCTTTAGATCCATGTTCAGCTCAATGTTACTGAAATTTGAAAATGGACAATCCAAACTAGAATCAACTAGCTCTAGTACTACTTTGAGCATTTCCAATCAAAACCCACCCATGAAACTAGAATTGATTAGTTTTTCCCAAAACTTCTAGTTCAAGAAATCAAACTGGATAGTTTGACCAATTTTGTACCATTGTAGCGACAACCCCAAAAAAAGGAAAAAATAAACCTACAAAAAATCCTAAAACTGCCATAAACCTCATTTCCCATCTATTTAATCATTCCCCCTATATTTGCTTCACAACCTTCTCATTGATCATTTGAGCAACAAAGAGCATTGTTTCAACGATATTCTTGTGTTGATTCATAGTGCTTCTCAATCTGATTCAGAGAGTTTCATCCAATGATTTGGATCACTCAAGATTTGATTGGGGAGTTTCTTGGATATATTACTAAACCTTATTTGGATTAAAACTTGGAGTACTGATTTGAAGATTTGACTCGCGTGCTTCTTGTGTTTTTGGTAATGTTGTAAACATCATGTCAGCAAAAATATCACCAAGAATCAGGAAAAGAAAATATTGATGACATCAGGAAAATATCACAAAATATAGGCAAATTTAAAAAATACAAAATTATTCAAAGACACAAATAATTGACTTTATTCCCCTCCATCGATGAGTAGGGAAAATAATTTCATGCATCTCATGATAATATCGAGATATTTACAATATTCTCATTCTATTTTTGAGAATGAAAACACTGCACAGTTTATCGGCAATAATATCGTTCTGGGGTAAAATTTGTGACATTGCAAGAATACCAGTACCATGATAATCACAATGTTTGCAACACTGGTTTTTGGAGCTCCTCTTTTGCCAATTCCAAATGTTGATTCAATATGTTCCTACAATTGATTTAGATCTACTCCTAGAACTGATTTCGAGTGAAGACTTGGAACTTGTAAAGGTATTTACAAATATTCTTCAAACCCTGTTTCTCTTAAGAGAGTTTGTTAAAAAAATCTAGAAATTAAATGCAAAGCTTTATTTCCAAATTATTTACGTGGTAGAAAAAATGCCATGGCTCCCAAACATAAAAAGGACCCTACATGGAACCATTTCCAAATAGTTGGGGATGAAATGTTATGCAACTATTGTCCCAAGGAAATTGGTGGGGCGATGGTTATACATAGACTGACAGTCGAAACAACACCTAGAAAATATACTAGGGGAAATTCAATATCTATCTAAAAACTCTGCCAAATTATAATATGACGTGCAAGCGACTATTGAAAGCTATAACATGAAGCAAAATATATGCAAGAAGAAATAGGAAGAAATGGAAGTGAACATGATAATGAAACCCATAGTTCTGAAGACTCCACTACTCATCCTGCTAGGGATACCTTTAGAATCCCAATCCATCCAAAACATGAGGATGATTATGGCACAAAGAACACAATCCTAACAAGAAAAGAGTTGACTCAATCTTTGTATCCAACAGGCAACAACACCCTTAGTTCTTAGCCCACTATTGATAATAAATGGAGGAAGCTTCTTGGGAATGCATGGCTAGATGGTGACATGATGCAAAGATAAATTACAATCTAAGTTCATTAGGATACAGATAGGGATCCGGACACAAATTTGCCAAATTTTTTAAAGTCAAGATCCAGATATAATAGTAAAATGGAAAGTACAAAAATATTTTGTAATATATATAAAGAGAGACAATTAAAAAAAAACAATCAATAATCAAAACCATTCAGGAATGATAAGAGTAAAACTACAAGTTTACAACCAAAACCAAAAAAGAAAATTCTAATGCATGTTACTATTAGCCATCCATGTATTATAACTGATAATTTGATAAGTCATAACCACCATTGACTATGATAATTTTGAAGACCATCTCGGCATGAGATTGCAATTCATAACAATATTTTTGTAAGTAACGTCCACATTTCCATATCAACAACGAATAAAGGGGTTTCTTGAAGACTATGACAAGACTAAATAACAGTGTTGGTGAAGTGACCAACATCGTAGCACATAAGGGTAGAATAAACATTGAGAACAAACCTTGAACATGATGATAGATCAAACCTTCTCAAACCTTGAAATTGTACAAAACATTAAGTAAAATGATTGGCCTCCAGTTTCTCACCATATCCCTTTCTATTCCTTTAAGAATAAGCTTGATCAAATCTGCATTTACCTACTCCCCATGTGCCTAAGTCCAAGGATTTTCAACACACCCCAAGAAAACACTTACATGAATTCAAGACACATTTGTAGCCATTGAAATGGTAATTATAACAAAACAACTCAACATCAAAGTGATTCCCTACAACAGAAACTAACATTAACAAGTTAACGAATAAATGCACGCAGAACTTCACATTTAACTTCAATGTCACTACAGTTCATTTTTAGGTTAGGCAGATTCTTCTCTTTTAATCAATGCAACAAAGGTAATGAGTTTAAACTTTAAAGGCATTCCCGAATATCAAACTATACACAAAAATTTTCACAGCAAAGCCCAAATGTTGGCTACAAACATCATCTCAAAACAAAAAACACGGCAATGCGAGGAGTTTTGATATCAACAAAATTGTGAATTATATAATTTGAAAATCCAACACCTCTGAATTGAGATTAGCCTAGACAAACGCAATTGCTCACCAAGCCAATCAATACATGATAAAAAAGAATTGTTTGCCACTCAATGAAATGCATCTAAACTCCATGTTAACTACTATAACATCAATAAAATATGATACGATCATGATATAGATTCTATAACTAATAATTTCCCATAAAAATGTTAACGATATAGCATAATATCTCTATTCCAAGTAGCTCCCATATTATGGAAAACATTAACTCAAACAATTTGAACCAAGTAGAAACATGGGAAAACAAAAAAATATGGAGTACGAATACATTAAAGTGTCATAGAAAAGTTACCGATAATTATTCAGCTATAGATCAAATAAATATCATATGATACTTACTTAGGGAGCACCACCAAAAAGATCATCTAGAGTAGATGTGCACATCATAACCAAGTCAACATCCTCTAGCTTGACTTTCACCATTTCAAGGACTCTTCTAGATGACTCTACAACTAAACCAATTAGTCTTTCATCACTTGCAAAACAAAGTGAGCTTAATGACGTTTTATTCCATGTAAGTGAGGAGGTTTGGCACTCCTTTTTTAGTATCCACAAAAAAAATATCAATTCTAGACTTTCCTTCATCTATTCCTTCCTTTGAGTACAATTATTCAATCCCCATTCTTACACAGTAAGCCTTATTTCCTTCCATATGCAAGAGTTCCTAATTAAGTGTTTCTTGTAATGATGCTCCCTAATTCTTCATTAAATATAAGATCTAGTACTACTTGGAGTCTGAATATGTAGGGAAAATATGTTTTCAACTTATAAACCTTTAAATAATCATTCTAGTTAAAATATCTTCAACAACTGTGCCATCTTTGTTGTTTCTAAGGCCTTTGGGATTTCACATACAATACCAAGCCCTGTTGGCTAGGGATAAGCTTTATTAACAACGTGTTAGTGCTACATCCACTCATGTTCCCAACATCAACATCAAAGTTGAGGTGCCTCGTTTGACTAACCACAAAAACTGAAATGATTTGATTTCCCAGCGACAATGTGTTTGTAAAAACAATTTCCCAATAACTATAAAACCTGAATATATAATTTTGGTAGCCACCTCACATAGAACTTGTTAGCAATTTGGAATTCCAACATCTCTATCCACTTTCTTAATCTAACAAATAGGATTTTCTAGCAAGCAATGACAAAAAATGTGTATTTACATAAAGTCTTTGGAGGCTTTCTAGCATTAGCTGCAAAAGTAATAAACAACAAATAGTTTACAATAGCTCTAGTCATCATCAAATAATTAAATGACACTTGGAGTGTTACTATAGTGATCCATAGAATTAGAATTTGGTTGTGTTGTAACTAGGAGTGAAGGTGGCACTTAAAATTTTGGGGCACAAGAATTTGCTTATGTTATGAGAAAAAGATGATTAGATGCATTATTTCCATAATCAGATGATCCTCCAACGTCACCATTATTTTCAAACAAAACACCTTCCCATTTGGCTTGTTGCATGTCAGTGTTAATGAAATTTTATACAAGACTACTGCTACTGGTTTGTTGCGAATTAGAAGATGAAATATGGGGCATGCCTAGTGTTTTTTTAGGCATGCCACCAATGGAATGGAAATGGAGACTGTAAATTTCTCATTGCAATCTTAGTAGCACCTTTTGTGCCTACTTCCATGAAATCACTGGCACTAACCATAGTCAAGTTTGCACACTGAACATTTTCCAAAGAAAATCAATTGTGCAAAATGGAACTTAACTAGCTTTGGTGTAATGCATTATAACCCAAAATCAATGATCCAAAATTCAAGCTTCTTTTTAGGAGAACTACAAAAGTGACCAATATGGTCATGTCGTACTCTTTGAGAGGTGAGAGAGTTCATATTGGGAAACATATAATTTGATATTATTGCTCCAATTTTCCTTAGCTTGTAGTTTTGTTTCAATCACAACTCCACCTACAACAATTAACCCTTCACATGCCAAATGTTTCTACTTGATACGTCAGGGATGGAAATATTGTGGGGTGAGGAATTTCCTTGTGATGCTTGTCCAAGTTGAGTATTTTGCAACATCGGGCATTAATTAAACCTTTGAGCAGGGACCTATGAACCTAGAAACAAATGAAAATCCAAATGTTGTTCCAATGAGGATTAGTGAGTGAAGCAATTATTGTGCCTTTCTTATGTTGTAGTTAACATTAGAAGTCAAGTTAGGCATGAATAATTGAATTGTTTTTGCCAAAGGTTCTCAATAAATGGTGCACACGGAATAGATCCAAACCATGACCTAGTGTGCTAAAAGTGTGCTTTCTCCAAAATAAGTAGCCATGTATGTAATAAATGTGTAAAATTCCACCTTGGATATCAATGTTAGAAGTACTAGGCTAGAAAGACAAATAACTTGTTGTTCCTCCATACAAGAAATGACTCTAGCAAATGGATTTTATTCTTTGTGATGAATGGATCTCAAAGTCCAAAGAGATCCAGTAATTTGTGAAGTTGTTGTTCCAAACTTTGCTACATACACTTTGTGCAACCATACCAATTAGCATGAATAGCCATGCATAACCTCAAAACTGCACTATTACACTTATCATGTCATCCACATATTTCAGATATCAAACCACTATGTGACTTGTCAGCTTACCATGAATTCTAAGAGTATGCTAAAGTTGTTTTCGAAAACCACTTGTGTGGGTTGAGCCCAACAGTTGGCAACCAGATAATCCCTATAAACTCAAACTTGGTACACATGGTTTGCTGCCTACAAGAATTTATCAAATTGAACAATGAAAGGGTATAAGACTATTATGTATTGCATAGAACATAATGCCTTTACCGATGCATATGGGCTCAAACTCCAATAAATGACTATTGATGGGCTCTAAGAGAATCACACAGCCCAAATCCTTCATAAATTATTAGAGTCACCAGTTTTATTAGATGGCTCTAGTCCAGTCCGACCCTTTAGCTTCAATACCAATTCCAACTTCTAAAACATTGTTTGTTTGTCTTCATCAATACATTTGTTGTGCAGTTCCTTGAAGTCAATCAAATATAGCACATATCTGCTTAAATCTCATGGATCTTCTAAGAATTATATCGTGTTGTTAGTATTAAACTAACATAAATGCATAGATTCATATATAGATAGGCGTTTTGAACGAACAATCTTTGAAAGGAATCCACATTATCATTACCTTGACTCTAGGGTGTTGTATTTTAAAAATTTGGCAAGGTCTTGAAAGCTTCATTGTTGGCTAGATGATATTGTTTGTCTTTAATTTTGGATATTGTTTTATTTCTCATATTGTTGAAACATTCAAGAACAATCATGTCAATATATCCACACAAGATAATGTTGTAAACCACACTCCAAACCTTATGGCATAAAAAGACAGTAGAATTCATGCCATTAGGCTCCTGGTTTCCTTTCCAAAATCCATTAGAGACACATGAATAAAACTCAACCAGGACCTGCATATAAATGATGTTTGATCAGAAGGATTCCACCCAATACCATGCATCATAAAATGGTGAAATCCCAATCAACATAAATGCATAGATTCGTATATAGATATGCATTCTGAAAGAACAATCTTTGAAAGGAGTCCACATTATCGTTACCTTGACTCTAGGGTGTTGTATTTTAAAAATTTGGCAAGGTCTTGAAAGCTTCATTGTTGGCTGAATGATATTGTTTTTCTTTAATTTTGGAAATTGGTTTATTTCTCATATTGTTGAAACATTCAATAACAGTCATGTCAATATATCCACACAAGAGAATATTGTAAACCACACTCCAGACCTTATTTCATAGAAAGATAGTAGAATTCATGCCATTAGGCTCCTGGTTGCCTTTCCAGAATCCATTTGAGACATAGGAATAAAGCTCAACCAGGACCTACATACAAATGATGTTTGATCAGATAGATTCCATAAATTAGCATGCATTAGACAATGATGAAATCCAAAGGTTGTTGTAAAAGTTAAACCCCATCTTCAAGGTTTCCATGTATAGAATAAGAAGATCACTAATTACTCAGGTTGAGTGATCCAAAATGGTTTTTTGGTAAAGTCAAAGTGGCTAGGCAAATTGAAGCCTCTTTCGACTAAGGTTTAATGTTATTGCATTAAACCCATGATACCACAGGCTTGAATCATAAATCTCTAGCAGAGAAGAGATGTGGAAGGGTAGTCAACACTATCAGAAGTAGCACACTTCACCTTGTACATCTCCCCAGAATCATAGTTACCTGGTTTGTGCTCATGTTTGAACATCAAATTCAAAAAAAATTTACCCGACACAAAAATTCAATAAAATTGACCATTAAATTCAAATATATCTATATAAAAAACATCCATATAATTTTTTCAATATAACATATATCAAACAATAAATATCTTAAATGTAACATTTATAAAACATGATACATATAACTTAATAAATCAAAAGAAAATATTGACAAGCTTTATTTATAATAGATTCAAAGATATGCTTAGGCCAAATAATTTACGGATATAAATTCACTAAAGATAAGCATTCAAGAAGATTCTCTTGAAAGAACAGGAACCAAATGCAAAAAGGTGAGTATCAATGTATAGCACTGTTGGCATTATGATACAGGTGTTGTCCTTGATGCAACTCACTCAGATGAAAGATCACAGTGCAGCATGTCAACAACAAAGAATTATAGTTCAGACTACAAAGAATGAAGAAAGAGAGGTATACGGAGGTTCACCTTGACCAAGCTGTGTATACACGCAGGTTTACTAAAAAAAAGGACAGTATACGTACACATGCACTTTCACAGAAAGAAAAGCACGTATATCTTGGGAAAACAAAGTTTTTGGTCCAAGGTATTTGACCTAAGGTAATTGGTCCGAGGTGTTTGGTCCAAGGTATTGTTCCTAAGTAGTTTTGGTCCATGGTATTGAGAAAGGCCTAAAACTATATAAAGAGGAGAAGATCATTAGGCCAAAGGGTGTGCAAGGATCTGAATATATTATGAAGTGTTGAATCATATATGTAGGTTAATGAGCTTCCGATGGTTTGCTTGATCTGATCTAAGGATGCACCTATAAGGCTTATGAAGGTTGATGGACCAGGATCATAAAGGCTTAAGAGTATTATAATTATGTGTTTTGATCTTAAAAAATATAGATCTGAATACTGACGCATGTTTTATTCTATAAATGTGATGATCTGGGTATGACCGAAGTCTGGAATAGTTGTAATGTTTAAGTTATCATTTAGAGATCTATACGCAGGTTCGTCTTAGTAAAAGAGTGTACACACATCGGTTTAGCATATCAAAGTAGCGTATACATCATAAATTTGAATTTGCAAATCTGTACACTGGTTCCCTTTGGTAAAAGTGTGTATACACGCTGGTTCGACACATGGAAGTATCATATAACTTGTGAAGTCTGATGTTTAAATTTTTAGTTGTTTCTGTTTGTTTTTGCAAAGTTCTGGGTTCTACTTTGTGTTCTGCTGACATTATTCTGATGAGTATTATGAATGATCAGATTGATTGTGATTTAGTGATGATGGGTGATCAAGTGATTGATTGATTTAGTAGTGGTTGATTCAGAAAGTGATGATTGGGTTTTAGTGATTGGTTGATGCAGATGGGTCCAGTATGAAAAATGGATGAAAAGTGGCCTTCAGATTGTGGTGTTGTATTCCAGGAGTATCGAGTCTGAAAATTCATGAAACGTGGTCCCTGGTGGAAGAGTGGAGTTTTCTGTAGGCTAGCACCTACGTACTAGTAAATGTATTGGCTAGTACAAGAGCTAGGGGGTTGTAGCTCCCTTCCAGTAGTAGCTGGAGAACGAGAGAAGGTTGTAGCCTTCTGCAGGTGGGTGCCCACGTATAGGTATGAGTCTACACTAGTACAAGATTATAAACAAATTTTCTTATTATTAAAAAGAAGACAGAGATGACAACAGCAGGTGGCTTTTACCCACATTGGGTTTCCACCTTATATTTTGGTGTTCACGTGTGTCACTTATATGTGATGCTTTATTCTGCTTTTACCGCATTGTCTAATAAATCTATGATATATTGGTTTAATTTCAATACATGATAAATTGTCTAAACCAAAAGTTTTCTGCATAGACATTGGTTGCTTTAAGTACACTTGCATGTACACGCTAGTTCACTTCACTGAAGTAGCGTATATAAATCTCTTTGGGAAATAAAATTATAGATCTAATAATACTGATTCACCCCCCTCTCAGTATTATTTCCAGCAATTGGTATCAGAGCCAGTCCTTCAGAAGAAGCTTGATCGCTTGAAGGGAGATCCATCATCATGAGTAATCAAGAAAGCGTGGGATCCATCAGACCTCTAACCGTTGATGGGAGCAAATTTTGTTTATTGGAAAATAACAACCAAAACCTATCTACAATCACTTGGAATACATGCATAATACATAACCTCCTCTACGTTGATCATCAATTTAGCAGCATTAAAAACAATGAAACATCAATCACATGAGCACATAGAAGCATCAATCACACATATCAACACAGTATGTATCCCGGGGAAAGCATAAAGCTGAAAACCCCCTGCTATCTGTATATTATATTGATTGAGAACATGTAACAATACATAGTACAATACTCCTTGAAATTAATCAGTACTAGCTCCACCTGTTACACACAAAACTAGCTCAGATCCAAATAAGTCACAAGTTCAAATCACCTCCGCTGCTTTGCCTGCCTCTATTGCACAATACCAAAGTGAAAATCACTTGAGCACAGGCTATTTCACTGGGCATATACTGCACAATCCTCATGGGCATACTCAATCCATTGATTGTGCAAATCTCATGCACAACTGATAGTAGCAACTCACCCTTTCACTTACCTCTAACACCTGTCTTCACTGAACTGTCCATGCACTGAGTTAACTAATGTATTCTTAGTTTCTTTATGAGTTAATAATTAGTGAATTAATTAACAATCAATTCACACAACTCATAACTAGTGTATTCTTCAGTTAGACTGAATACAACTAGTTCAACTGAACACAACTCCATCAACTCCACAATCAACTCCACCAAACTCAACCACATGAGTTATAACTGAAGTCCTGCATGCAATAGCTCAACTGACCCACAAGAAAAGCATATTTCCTTCTGACAGCTGCATGTGTCACATCCGTAGCTCAAACTGAAGTGCTCCAAGAGAATAAGATAATGTTTAGAGTCCAAATATTACTAAGGGATAATAATATTTGACTGTTTCTATTTTTAGCTTGGCAGTCTAAAAATAGACTCTGATCACACCGCTGTGAACCAAAAATAGAAGTCCATCTATTTTTTCCCAACATGACCAATCATCCATAAACAGCGTCCTGCAACTCATAGACCATGATCCATATGTCTAAAAATAGACATAGTCTAAAAATAGACTTTGCGCCAAAAATAGCCTACGGGCCCACTTAGTGAAGGCGACTTCTTTCCACTAAGCTCCATCATCTTGTTGCATTCTCAACACTCCCTTTCAACAAGATATGGATTATCAGCAACCCCTATCCTGCCTCGGTGGTATTCTAATTTGCTCCTGGTGAGCGCCTTCGTCAAGATATCAACATCCTGATCCTCCGTTGGAATGTATGAAAGTAACATGATTCTCCGCTGCACACAAACTCTGATATGATGGTACCTGATGTCAATGTGCTTAGATCTATCATGAAATACTAGATTAGCAGAGAGTTTAATGCAACTCTGGTTATCACAGTAAATCACAGTAGGCTCCAAGTGAGAACCAAACAACCCGACTAGGATCTTCCTCATCCATATAGCCTCACATGCAGCCAAACTTGCTGCCATATACTCGGCCCCTGCCAAACTGAGTGCCACGGATCTCTGCTTCCTACTGTACCAAGAAACTGTTGTTGACCCAATACTGAAGACCCCTCCAGATGTGCTCTTTCTGTCCGTTGGGCTCCCTAGCCAATCTGCATCCATGAAGCCACATAGCTTCACCTCATCCTCCTGTCTGTACCACAATCCATATCCCGATGTGCCTCTGAGATAATGCAATACATGCTTTCCTGCCTTCCAGAAGAGCTTG
>APFE030059592.1:0-20188 GCA_000404065.3 Pinus taeda
ACTTAGAGCTTAAAAATACCTTATTAGAAGTTAGTCATAGCTTAGAAGGCCTTCACATGTGTTGTTAAGAGAGACATGGGATAAATTTTGACTAAAGGAAATAAGGGGTACAATAAGATTAATGTATAACAGCTACTCAAATCACGAAGAATATACCAAACCATAAAGATGACACACTTCTATGAGAAAAATTATGAAACACCATGGAACAACTCAAATTAAAACTTATAGCCAAAGCATTAAGAGTTAGAACAAAGTGTTTAAGTGAACACAATAAAAATAGTACACATTGGACATGATATCATATACACATGGATCATACATATCCAACTAAATATGGTAGCTAAAGGAATCCCTTCCTACACCTAGTGCCCTAGATGGCTAAGGCAAGGCGTGATCAAACCAATGATACATATATTAATTACATATAGATTTGTATACCTTAGATGGAAAATGATCAATGTGATAGGAATCGTAGGGGTTGAGATGATAATCTATTAATTTTAGTTAACAATGGTATGTTGTATGTTTAGCACAATTACTTCAATGTTCCTTAAGCAGCCCAATTGCAATTTCAAATTAGATTTCCAGTAGCAATCACATTAACCATTAATCACATTGATAGTACAAGTATATAGACCATAAAACAATATGCAAAATACAAGCCAATACAAGAGGACACCAGATTTGGTGGATGCCAGGGAAAAACCCCAATGTTGGGAAAACCCTTTGATCAATTCTTCTTATTATTATATCGCAATTTCAGCAGAAAGAGAGAGTACAAAAGTCAAATTGACTTGCCCAATTCAGAGTCCAAACAATCTTGTCAATTTGTGCAGTCAAACTTCAGCCATAACTAGAAAGTCAACATTGGTAAAATCAGCAATCAATCATCCTTAGTCAAAACTCGACCTGATTAGGAGGTCAAATCCAGCCTAAAATAGCTCGGTCAAACTCGGTGAAAGATGAGAGAAAATTTATTATAATTTTCTACGGTCAAATTGCAATCAACCATGAAGTCAACGCTAGTCAAACTGCCCATATTACCTCAATTTTTGTGCCCAAAAATGTGTCCTAAATAGACAAAAAAGATCCTCCAAAAATCGCAGCCAAAGCTAGTCAATAACTCCTTGGTCAACGCTATTCAAAATTGGTCGGCTGCTTGAAATTTTGGTCTTGCAATTCAGCCTAGAAAACTCATCCTTCTTCCACACACGAGAGAAAGACAAGTTGCCCAATATTTGTATGAACCAATGAGAGAAGCAGAGAGAAGAATGTGTGAGTGATGATGATGCCGAATGAGGTTTGAGGTCACTTGTATTTATACAATTCACTGTGGGTGAAGAGACACATCCATTGGGCTTCTTGAGCCTACATGTTGTTGTAGCCAACTTGAACAATTTGCACATGTGTTCAAAAATCACACTTCCTCTTGTCTAAATGAGATGAAATTTATATCAATTTGGTCCTCTCAAAAAGAGGAATTTAATGCAATCATCATCTCCATCAATTGATCTATCCCATGGTGGAATTTGGCCCTAGTTTCCAATTTTAACACAATCAAAGTTTTGAAATATCCTCTAAAAACCCAAATAGAAAATGGTGTAACAGATCCCATGACATCCAACTTGTGCTCTATAGTGGGAAATCCTCAAAGTATCTCTAAATAAATATGTCTCATTGAGGCCGAGGTCAAGAAGAGGTATGATGCCTCACTAATTTGGTAATTGAAGAAGTTCAAATCTTATTTTGTCAATTTGGCTCTAAGTAGGAAGGAAACATGGAAGGAGGTGACCCCCTTGGAATATTTTTATAGGGGAAGGCCACATAAGGCCTTATATAAAGATCTAAATAAAAGGACCTCCCTCATAAGAGGTTCTAAATATGTTTTTAAATAATATAGATAACAACCCATCAAATGTTGATAAAGACAATAGAACATCCCTTAAATCTCATATTAAATGGGGGCATTTATAGATGAGGTGATCCTTTAATTCTATCTCGTGTATATGGAAAAGCTAGTAGATGTTATTAATAAGATTGAGGAAGATCATTATGATTAGTTTCAACTCGACACGAATGTAAACCCACTTTGAATGCATGAAGGGGGATCTGAAGGGCAACATCCAGTGCTCTTGTTCGTACGTGGTTAAACAAAAAGGTCCCCTTTCATTTGCATGAAGTGTTCTTGGTACAAATCCATGTTAGAGTCGAGGCCTTGAAAAGATGAAGTCTAAGTACATTGAATGTATTTTCTATAAATAACCTCTCTAACAACCTAACACAAACATACAATGATGTCATTTACATTAGAGGTGTAAATCACTTGAATTTTGTTACAAATTTAAGCACTCACCCACAAAAATGTGCCATGCTTCCTTGTGATGATGCTTTAACCCTATTGGAAAACAACCTCACAATGTAAAAGGAATTTAAACATGATGTAACTTTAATAGTGCCCCACATTCACCCCTGGCTCACCACTGATGGCTAATTAAGGCTATTTCAAGCATTGATGGGGATAATATCATTTTATTTTCTCTTATGTATATTATTCTACATTGACACAATTGAGTTTAGCAGTTAAGGAATTAGGATTTGGGGGATTTAGGTGTTAGTGGTTAAGGAGTTAGCAGTTAAGGTGTTTAGATGGTGAAGGGTTAGCGGTTAAGGGTCACAGGTTAAGAGGATAAGGAGTTATGGCTTAGGAGTTGGTTCATGGATGATAGGTTAGGTACTAGTGCCTTAAGATTCAATGAGTCAAGGGGTTTATGGATTATGAGTTTTCAGTGTAGGGGTTAAGGGATTATGGATTGGGGGTTAACGGGATAGGGAATTTAGTTGTTATGGGTTAAGGGCTTGTGTTTTGTGATAATTGGACTCATAATCCCCTTATCGCCACTATTGGGGGTTCCCCTATCAATTGCTCTTGCTACCTTCCCTCTAGGTCCCCTAGACCCTATTAAATTAATTCCTAAGCCCCCTTCTCATTCTCTAATACTAGGTTTATAGATCTTAGTAAACCATGCTTTTGCCTTTGATTTCTACCATCCATGCTACCCTTGTGTCCCCTTGCCCCATTCAATACACCATACCATACCCCCCCCCAAAAAAAAACGTTTTTGTTCATGCCATTCCACTTTTCCTAATGTTATGAACCCCCAAATTTGGTCCCAATGCCCCTACAACTACACCCTTGGGTACCCTTGGATAAGGCATTAAAGGACCTCCCATATTAATGTGTTTGAGCGAGCAATCTGGAGAATTTTCACTTGTTAGTGTCCAACAAGCGGATAAAAAAAAAATCAACTTACTTAGTTTCCAATTCTTCAACAACCTAAGAAGGTAAAATTACTAGTCAATTACATATCTTAAGCTTCATTTCACACTTTTTGTGCCTCTTTAGACACTATGTGTGTGATAGGGAGTGAGTGTGTAAGAATGCACCAAAAACTTTGATGAGACTGCATATCTCAGCCTTTCTAGCAATTTCTTGAGCATAATAAAATTCCCATCAAATGATGGTTTTCCCATTTCGAATTTCATAGTAGCATACTTATGTCTATTACGTGGCCATATAAATGTTGTGTGCTTGCTTTGGTTGGTGAATTTTTGTGTCTAAATTGTATAGTAAAATGCAATTTGTGGGTTACAAACATAGACTCATTTGCTTTTCCAAATCACCCAACTAATATTTAAATGCCAATGCCACATTCCCAATCTTCTTTTGTTTCAAAACAACACTAAAATTCATTTTTTGGCTTATTTTATTTTATTGTTGCCAAGGAAGATATGCCTATGCATTGTGTTGGTGTCAGTGAGTAATTACAGTGATATTTTTCCAAGCTCCTTGACAAGAAAATTCGTGCATATCCATGTGATATGGTAACAACCACCATTTTTCCCTTTTAAAGGATCCTTATTTATGTTTCATATCACTGTAGTAGTGACAAGGACGTTGCCTTGTTTGCAAAAAGCAAAATTCCTCATTGATGATACATTGACAAAGATTTTTTACCTCAAAGATGTCCTCTTGCAAGCATGGCATGTTATAGAAATAGTATTATAGCATGAAAGGATCACAGAGAAATCATCATCAGGAAATATACATGAATATGGAGAACTACTTTTTACCTCACATGGGTCACGCTACAACTTTTCCAAGGCCTCGTCCTTAGCTTACACCTGTCGTAGAAAACTATGTTTCTCCTCTTTCTCTTCATGTAGAAGCATCTTTAATTCAACGTTATCTGTTTGAAGATTATGTTTGTTGTGCTTCAGTTCTTCTAGGGCCTCTTCCGTGGCTCGCAACTAAAGCTACAATTGCTCTTTTTCCTTTGTCTCTTTCTATCGCGTTTCATACATTATTTCCACCCTTTTGGAAATTTTGAGCATGGTCTTGTACATCGCTTTTTCATCCTCTGTCACTGCACATTCCATTTTTCATGCTTGCAATTCACATCCACGCAAAGACTGCTCTGATACCACTTGATCCAGGTCTAGGTGTGACAAAGGACCCTTCCAAGACCTTTTACTTTCGTGATGTGTTAAATTTAATTTTTAAAAGAACATAAATGAATACATCTGCATGTTGTAAAGAAGAGGAACATGACATTCATCAACACATGAAAACATAAGCCGTTGATAATGGAGTTCGTCCAGGAGGGACTACATCTCCGGGCCCTGATGTCAAGATGGTTTAGGCCTGCATTAAGTGTTGTCAATAGTGATGATGTACATAAGAGGTGATGTTGCTCTCATATAAGGAAAATGCCCTCATGCAGGAGTGGCTCCAAGAGATGTTCCACTACAAGAACTCTCAGCCAAAAGGACTCCTATCAGTGTGACATAAACCCATGCATGATGATAATGAACATCCCACCGACATGGCATAAAAGGGATCTCAAAGCAAACATACATGGCAACACATGAGTATCCCATCAACATAACGATAAAGGAATCTCAAACAATAACATGAAGAATCATGAAAACAAGTACATCCCACAAATGATTCTGCATCACATCAAGAAGGAATCATGAAAGCAAGTAAGAAACAAGATCCCAGATCAAACATCAAACAAGGATCTTTGTAGCACAATGCATAGCAAAAGAAGTACATGAACACACTGCATATACCTCACATCCAAGGGCCATCTGAAGAAGAGGATGTCAAACTTTTGAATTTGTTTGTGCCATTAATATCGCTGCGTCGAATCTTGTGGAAATGGTTTCTCGCACGCTGAAGGTGGACACCTGCACTCCACCTAGAAAAGTGGTCGAAAAATGAAATGATAAAATGGAAAATCTAAATACACCATCAAATTTGTGGCGTCGAATAGTATAAAATCGACTATCAAATTTCTGAATTCTGAGAAAGTAGAAATCTAGAGCTTAAGGAATCTTTTAGATTCCTCCTAGATTCCTTAAAGATTCCCTCCT
The DNA here is from genome assembly GCA_000404065.3 of Pinus taeda. NCBI lineage: Eukaryota > Viridiplantae > Streptophyta > Pinopsida > Pinales > Pinaceae > Pinus > Pinus taeda. Next base: position 5,440 of record APFE030059592.1, read on the forward strand.
CTGGGTCCTCTGCAAATATGCTACTCAGATCAAGAAAATGACCGTGCCATCGGGTTCATGTCATTGAGAGGTGTAAGATTGACATAAACTTTGTCCAATTTGGACACTGCAAAAATTTCACCCTCCTAGAAATTTCGCTCAATCATGGTTCCACTTGCATTAAAAATTAATATTCGCCTCAATTTCTATGCCCGCTCCTGGTTCCTCCATCCTACCTGTGCGCACTATGGAGTTGAGGGTTTATATAAACTTGTGGATGGATTAACCAACAAGTTAGTTGTGGCACGTTGGTAAGATTAGCAGTTTGTTGAGGAGGGGTCGGGTGGTCAAACCCCGCCCCTCCCATTTTAATATATTAACGTTTTTTTCAAAACCGTAAACATTATTGTTAGGGGTTGGGTCTGCATTGGGCAGCCTGCCCCCATAACCTCCATAATTCTTTTGAAATGGCATTTGGCGCAGCAATGTTTGGTGGCACGTTTAAGGCATACTAACATTTTGGGTTGATTGTTCGGTGGTTTGGTACATGGTACATCTCATGGGGCCACCGTATGGTAGTGGGCCAGCCCACGTGGCTGGTGCAGGATTGATACCAGTTGGCCTCTCTTAACACTATTTTGTGTTGTATGGTAGTGGTCTGGTGTGGGTCGGGTCCATTGCACCCACCACATATTACATTATGGTTAAGGGAGTTTGGAGGAGGGTCTGTCGAGGTCATGGCCACCGACCCAATAAATTTTATTTGTGTGGTGGTTGGGGGTCGGCACGGGTCATGGCCTGTTGACCCAAAATTATTTAAATTTTGTATTTGAGTCCCAGTGGGGGTGGCAGGGGTCATGGCCCGCCACCCATTTTAATATATTTTTTTCTATAAACAAAAAACAAATTGGCCATTTTTGAAAAATTGAAATTTGACCGTAGGAGACAAATTAATCAGGCCACAAATTCACCCAGAATTTGGCCCAGGTTGGCCGGATTTTCTCCAAATTGCAGCTTCCTTAAGCCCACCCAGTCACTAAAGTCAACTTGAACTTGGACTTCTCCTAACTTTTGCATATGGACTTGGTTTGATGAACCGTTCACAACACTGCAACCAGGACGACGAGATCTACACTTTGGTCCTAGTTTGAAATCATTCTGGTCACTTTGATTTTCGAGCTTCCATAAGCCCTCTTTATCCTAAGTGTGTCTTTGGAGCCACCTGGATCAGAACACGATGAGGAGAGGACAATCAAAGGCAAGGAATTCACTGGTAACTACTCGAAGAGTGTTATTGCAAGGAGGGTGTCACACTTGGACATCATGGAGGTTGCACCACGAAGACAAAAAACTGAATTATGATGTCAGATGTAAGCCTCCATCATGTTGTCGAACTGTACATTTGACATCTGCTGCATCAAACTACCACTTCTATACATCTAATTAACAATCAAGTTCTCGGTTCTAGTGCAATGGAAAAATCACTACCATGAATCTCTTTAGAGAACAACAATTTCCCAAAGATCTTAGTCATATATTTGTTGGTTAGTTTTACAGTCCAAATTCAAGAACCTTACCATAATGCTTGTGGCTTAGCCACCTTCCAACTAATGCGATAAAAACACCTAGTAATATTTTCACACTGAACACCATACAATAAACTTAACCCTAATACTAGCTAGACTTTGGAGGGGTTTTTGGATTGATTGTTACTGAAACTCATTCTAGTTAGGTGTGCTAATGTGTGTTGAGTGTTAGAGAGTGCTAGGGAAACACAAGGGAGCACTAGGTCAAAATGCATGGAAGTGAATGAATAAGAGTGTGTGACAGGGAGTTTCAATGAGTTCCAAGTGTGGTAAGAGGGGAGTGACATGGTATCCTAAGCAGCACTAAATCATTCTAATGTGCCAGAGTGACATGTAGCCAATATGTGCTAGGTTCCAAGGTGTGCCAACTAGTGCTAGGAAGTATTAGCGAGTGTTAGGGAAACACAAGGGAACACTAGGTGAAAATAATGCATGCAAATGAATGATTAAGAGTTTGTGACAGGAAGTGTCAATGATTTCAAGGTGTGCTAAGGAGGGAGTGGCAAGGTATGCTAGGCAATGCTAAGGAATTCTAGAGGCCAGGGAAACATGCCAAGATGTGTTAGGTGCTAAGGTGTGCTAATTCATGCTAGGGAGAGTTATGGAGTGTCAGGGAAAAACAAGGGAGCATTAGTTTCAAATGCACAAAAATGAATGAATAAGACTATCTGACAGAGATTTCCAGCAAATTCTAGGTGTGTTAAGGAGGGAGTGGCAAGGTATGCTAGGTAGTTCTAAGGAATACAAAAGTGCTAGGGCTACATGTCAAGATGTGTCAAGTCCTAGGGTGTGCCAATGTGTGTCAGGGAGTGTTATAGCTCCAAATCTCACCCTTGATATTTGTGATGCTCCATTTATGGCCTAGGGCAACCCCTCCTTCCAGACCTGGTCCAAATACTTAAAAAACAGTGTTTTACTCCCTATACGCAACATTGCCTTGAGCTAAACACATGTGTATCTGGGTCCGGGTATACCCAACCTGCGTATATGTCTTAAAACACTTAAAAAAAGTAAATCTCCTTAATTTTAGGTGGAGATCACAGGTTTTACCTGTTCCTTACCTATTAGTGCTTATGAGCCAACTGTTCCTAACAAATTTCCAACTAAAAAACTACTTTGGGGGAAGTATAAATGCTTCAATGGGAAGGCCTAAGGGAGGAGAAAATAGAGAGAAAGTTACTTTGCGAAGATTATCCCTGATCAAGTCTGAAGATCCTTGTGCTTCCAACACTCCCCCCATTACAAGAAACCCTTGTTTCCTTGAGGTTTGTTGTTATTTCACTAGTTGAGATATCTTTGTACGAGTCATCGAAGGAGCCTTTTGAAGACTTGGGATTGGATGGATCTGGAGGACGGTTCCATCCAATCCTAAGTCTTCAAAAGGCTCCTTCCATGACTCATACAAAGATATCTCAACTAGTGAAATAACATCGAAGCTCAAGGAAACAAGGATTTCCCGTAATGGGGGGAGTGCTGGAAGCACAAGGATCTTTAGATATTATCAAGGATAATCTTAATAGAGTAATTTTCTCTCTCTTCTCTCCTCCCTTAGGCCTTCCCATTGAAGCCTTTATACTTCTCCCAAAGTAGTTTTTTAGTTGGAAATTCGCTGGGAACAGTTGGGCCATGGGAACTAATAGGTAATCAATAGGTAAAACCTGTGATCTCCACCCGAAATTAAGGAGATTTAATTTTTCTAAGAGTTTTAAGACATATACGCGGGTTGGGTATACCCGGACCCGCGTAGACACATGTTTAGCTCAGCGCAATGTCGCGTATAGGGAGTAAAACGATGCTTTTTTAAGTATTTGGACCAGGTTTGGAAGGAGGGGTTGCCCTAGGCCATAAATGGAGCATCACAAATATCAAGGGTTAGATTTGGAGCTATAACAGGGAGTTCCACAAGAACACAAGGGAGAACTAGTTAAAAATGCATGGAAATGAATGGATAAGTGTGTGTGATAGGGAGTGTCAGCAAGTTCCAATTGTGTTAAGGAGGGAGTGACAAGGTTATATGCTAGGAAGTGCCAAAGCATGCTAGAGTGTCAGGGCATGTTAGGGAGTGGTAGGGTCTGTTAGGGAGTAACAAATCATGCCAAGGAATGTAGGGGATGATAATGTGTGCCATGTAGTTCCAATGGATTGTGATATGTTCCAGATGTTATGGCATGTGAAGATGTAAACTATGTTTCTTAGTTGTTTTATGGGCACAGTTGGATGTGAGCCTTGACTTGGTAACTTGTTAAGTGGGATGAGTTAAGATTTGACATTAGAAGACTAAGATGAGTTATAGGCCATTAGGGGAATGAGGCATAGTCTAGTTGTATTAAATGTAACTTGGTAAAGTTTTTGTAGTCGAGGCAGGACTTGGTTGGGTTCCTAAGTCTAAAAGAAAATAAGGGTGATTATGAGGGCATGATAATTAAGGAGTGCCATGGCTTGCCAAGGAATGAAAAGGTGTGCTGACATATGCCAAATAGTTTCAATGCATGTCGAGAAGTGTTTGGGAGTGTCAGGGAATCACAAGGGAAAGCTAGGTCAAAGTGCATGGAAATGAATGAATAAGAGATTATGCTAGGGAGTGTCAGTGCATTCTAGGTGTCCCGTGGATGAAGTGTGTTAGGATAATTTCATATTAGGACTTGTAGGAGTAAAGCCTACGATTATGATAAGAGGATGGAAAAGGAAGTTTCAGACAAAGGGATACTTTGGTCTAGGCACAATACTATTTTTTCAATGACTTCGTTGGGTTCCCAAGTCACAAAAAAGTAAGGCTATCTATGAGGGTATGAAAAATAGGGAGCGCCAAGCTGTGCAGGGAATTTTAGGGAGTGCTAACACATGTTAGAAAGTTCAAAGGAATTTTAGGCATGTGAAGACATGCCAAGTTCTAAGGCATACCAAGGTGTGCTAGGTTCTAGGATGTGGCGCCAACACATGCTAGGGATTGCCAAGGAAACACAAGGGAGGGCTCGTTTCAATTACATGTAAATGAATGAATGTGCATGTATGACAGGGAGTGTTAAAAAGTTATAGGTGTGCTAAGGAGGGAGTGACAACGTATGATAAGAAGTGTAAATAGATGATGGAATGCTAAGAAATCCTACTAAGATGTGACAAGTGCCATGGTGTGCCAATGTGTGCCAAGGAGTGTTAGGGAGTGCTAGGGAAACACAAGGGAGCACTAGTTCACAATGCATGGAAATGAAGGAATAAGAGTGTGTGTCATGGAGTGTTAGTGAGTTCCAAGTGTGTTAAGGAGGATTTACAAGGAATGCTTGGAACTGCTAAGGAATACTAAAGTTCTAGGGTGACATGCGGCCAAGATGTGCCAACACATGCAAGGAAGTGTTAGCTGGGAGTGCCAGGGAAACACAAGGGAGCAATATGTCAAAATGAATGGAAATGAATAAATAATAGTTTGTGATTAGGACTTTCAATAAGTTCCAGGTGTGCTAAGGACAAAGTGACAATGTATGATAGGAAGTGTTAAGACATGATAGAGGCCAGGGAGACATACCAAGATGTCATAGGTGCTTAGGTGTAACACCATGTGTCAAGGAGTGATAAGGAGTGCTAGGGAAACACAAGGGAGCACTAGGTAAAAATGCATGGAAATGAACGAATAAGAGTTTGTGACCAAGAGTGTCAATGATCTCTAAGTGTGCTAAGGAGAGAGTGACAAGGTATATTATGTAGTGCCAAGGAATGCTAGAGTGTTAGCCCGGTAGGCCAAGATGTGTCGAGTGCTAGGGTGAGCTAGGGAGTGTTAGGGGGTGTCAGGGAAACATAAGGAAGCACTAGGTCAAAATGCATGGAAATGAACAAATAAGAGTGTATGAGAGGGAGTTTCAATGAGTTCTAGGTGTGTTAAGGCGGGAGTGACAAGGTTATATGCTAGGTAATGCCAAGTTATGCTAAACTACCAAGGCATGTCAGGAAGTGCCACGGTGTGCTAGGGATTGTCAAAGCATGCCAAGGAATGTAGGGGATGTTAACGCATGCCACATAGTGCCAAGGCATTCTAATACATGCCAGGTGCTATGGCATGTCAAGATGTAAATTGTGTTTCTTAATTGTTTTAGACCACGGTTGGATGTGATCAGCCTTGTCTTGGTAACTTGTTAAGTGGGATGAGTTGAGATTGTACATGAGTACCCTAAGGTATTTCTTAGGTAAACAAGGAATATGTTGAATTTTCATGACTCATGAGAATCCGGGTTTGGCCTTAGAAACTTTGATGTGAACACACTCAAGTGCCACAACACATATACTATGCAGAACAAAATCTTCCATGAAAGAAAAAGCAATGGATTGAATGCACAGAGTTTAGGGTGTGCCACATCTTCATATGTTAATGCTTATTATTGTGATATACAATAGCCATTTATATGTCTGGTGTAAGACTCCTCTGGAGATTTCTATCCAACAACAACATCTCTGTGGTAAAAGGTGTATTGTCATAGATTGCTACATCAAAACTAGAAACCAAAAGGGGTATCAACACCATAAACTATTACGAATATATTTCTCTAGCGGGTTGTCCACATAAATCAAACCACATGAAATCTCATATACAGACAAATAGATAGACAATTGAACTTTTTTTCATATCTAAATTCCCATAAATATAGCATGTAAGTAATCTACAAGAAACTAATCCAACCATCCTTTGACATAACATCCATTGTACCATAGAAAGCCTTAACAATTGAAATTCAATAAACTAACAGATGATTATTCACAAACTGGGTATTTATGATTTCAAGTACCCAACGTATTTACCAACCCCACCAAAATAGAGCATAGATTTCAATACTATCAAACCCTAGGTCTCAGTCTCAGAGATTTAGGGTGTCTTCATATACATAGTTATCGCATCGCAAGTATCAATTTTTATTTTTTTTCCAACTAGCCAAAAAACAAAGAAAAGAGGTCGAAGAAACAAGGGCAAGGGAAATATGGAAATATTACTATGGTGCATTAATGAAGACATCAAATCATCGGGAGAGTGTACAAGGTGACATTCGAACATTTTGTCACCCCAGTGTACAAGATGATGTTCGAACAAGATCCACATTGCATGTCAAAGGAAGCAATTGAGGCATTGTCAGGCATTGCATATTGGTATGCCTCACTGTCTGGAAATTTCATCTGAATGTTCTGTGAGGAGAAGCCTCTGCATGTTCTACCCATGTTTTCCTTAGATGTTCTTGTCATGAAGGAAGTAGCATATCACATCTCAGTAGGATTGATAGCTAGATTGCAGCGGAAGAAGAATGTACCTTGGCCCACTCTTCTGTTTCAGATTGGGTTATATGAGATCCAGAGTATTAAGCAAGTGGATTTCGAAGAAGAATAGATGAAGAAGTACATGTTTGAGCTCTAAAGCTTCAATCCATATGAACCACATTTCATTGTGAAGGATCATTGCACGAGATTTCATTGTGAAGGATCATTGCACGAGAGTTCAATTCAACTAGATCCATGGGGCATATCATTAGGCCGAGGAGGACTCATGGAGGTATTTCTACAATTCCTCCAGACTCAATGAATAGATTGGCTTCGTTTTGCAGTGGTTATTGAAGCAACATGAAACAACATCGTGGAGAGTACCAATAGTAGCAGCAGAGGCGCAGATCCAAGCATACCTATGCGTGACAAAGGGAAGAGGAAGATTGTTGATCACATCGAGGAGGAGAAAAGCTACAAGTTTCAAGTAGATACACTTGTGGAATAAACAATTATGGCTATTCAGGGAAAGAGACAGCAGAGCAACAAGAAAATCACGCGAAGGTAGAGGGATAAGAAGAGAATGGAAGAAGCAGAGGAGGAGTTGCATGAGTTGAGGGAGAACCTCCAAAAAGAACAAGAGTTGTGGAAACAGGATAGGGAAGCACAGCAATAGCAGATATAGCAAGGGGTGCAACATGTGCAGACATACGAAGCAGCTCTCGTATAAGTAGTTGTTTCATCTAAACAGTTGGAATAAGGCGAATAGTGTGAACCATCGCAAGAGCGAGACTTTGCTCATGAGATAGAACAAGCACTTCAACAGTTGGATGCAGACATGGAGCAACAAGAGTTGAAATTGGACACCAACCTCATGCCTCACCACAAAGAGGTCGTCTCACCCACTTCAATGCATCTAGATGATGAGAAAGTCTCGAATGACCAAGGAGGCACTGATATCCTTGGTCGTCAACAGGAAGGAGAGATGCATAACATCACTTTTGGTGAATCTCATCACAGAGTTGTGCAATCTCACAGAGTACCAAATCTGGAGGATCGCACATATCCTGTGAAATTTGAGGAGCGAATGAATGTGACTGATGTGCACAAGCATCCAGTTGCCTTGGCTAATGCAACCATAGTGTATGCCAAAGCCACTAGCACAAGTGTTCACTTTCTGATAGCTGAGAATGAGTGAATGGCGAAGGAACTACAGGTGGCCAAGCAAGGATGAGACTTGGTGACAATGTCAGCCCGAGCTGAACTGAAGAAGGTAATATTAGATGAAGTATTATCCCTTGACACAGTTATGTAAGCATTACTCCAATTTTGGTATCATGCACAAGGCAGTCGTCCATCTCAATGGATGGCAGTAGCGATGTGCTAAAAGAGCATGCATCTTGACAAACGTGCATGATGTTGTTGACAACATGCAAACATGGATGATGAAGTGCAAGGGAGCCCCACTTCACTTGCCAAATTTGATGAGGGCCAATGTGGTCGACCTGCAAGCACGTATCCTGAGTCATATGCATAACTATGAGAACCTCCCACAACTCATCACTATCATATAGGCTTCCCATGCATGAGTATTCAAGAGCATGGATGTTGTGGTGTGCACACATGCGATCCCATCACTTGTGACTCTCACCTAGATGAAGACCAAGAAGCAGGGCTGACTAGAGCTTGACTTGTACTTCGATGAGTTGATGCACATTGCCACCAGCCCAGACTTGCCTATCAGTGCAAACATCATGCATATGTTGTTGGTCCAGCCACATTGAAGACAATGATGCTCATGCTTTCATACAAGTTGGACAGAGGAGCTCGAGCAGTGTACCTAGATGTTATGGAGGCAAGGTTTAGGTTTTAAACAAATGTCACAGTGGAACACATAGACATTATCAGGGATTATTGATCTTGGCATCAGTATGTTATTGTTGATCAGCATGAGGATGTCGAGCAGTTGGACTTCTATAGTTGTTTAAGTCAGAGTGATGTCTAGTTTGGCTTACTCAAGCCATTTTTGTTCACATGGGTACATGTGCATTGTAATGTTAAGTCATGTCAAGTGTAAGTCAAGTGTCAATAGTGGATGTAACAGTCATAGAGTAGGTGAAGAGTCATGAGGGTAGTTGAATGGTCATAAAGGGGAATTTCAAGGGTCACCCCACCCGTTGCTATAAATAGTCCCTCATAACTCATTGTATAGGCTTTTGGTCAGCCAAGCTCCCGATAAGACTATCTTGGAAAGTGCTTGGATAGTATTGTAACGTGCCTTGGCTTCTCCACTGCACGGGGCTAGTTCATCTCTTTGGAGGAGTAGGCGGATGTGGCTATAACGTTCCAATGTTGGGGCTAGCAGGTTTACATGGATGTATTATATGATTGGAACTTACACTTCTTTATATAATAAGAGCCAACACATTTTCATGCATATGTTGTTATTGTAGTCGGACTGCTCCGGTTGTTTTAGTGATGTATATTGTTTAACTTATGTAGTTGTGTATGAACTACTTTGTATGCAATTATATGAATCTTGTTGCAGATGTGTTGTTGGTTTAACCATCACTTTGGATTGTTGGATGACCTGCTTTCTAGATTGTGATGCATCTTCTCTTGTGTGTTCCCTTCCCAGCTGAGTATTGTTACCAGTTGTGAAGGGGCGCACTCATCCCACCCCACATGTGTTAGAACCTCTCATGCACCTTCCTTTACTCACTGCAGCGGTCACACCCTAGCTATTGAAAGAGTTATCTTACTTGCCTCTATGCGACATCAGTGGTCAAGGCATTGCTTTACGACCCACTGCTCGGATTCCTACACCAAACAATCTGAGGTCTAATTGGGACTTCTTACCAGGGAGATCCCCTTGACATGTTGGTGGGTCCAGCACTGTCAACAAATTCCTTTGTTGAAAACAGAGTAGAAAATCCTCCTTGGCGCACAGTTGCATCCCTTATTTGATAGGAAATTTTCCACTTGATTCTAATCTCTATAGACATTATTAGAGGCCAACCTTTGAAAGGTATTCATCGAATATCTTATGCATTGCATCCAAAAAGTAAGGAAGGTGGTCCACATTTTTTTCTCAATTGTACCCAATCTAGGATCATCTTGGAATCTCCAAACATAGGTAAATCTTCAACTGCAACCCAGTTAGCACATAGAAGAGCCCCCAAGAGTATGATTAACTCAACTCTATTATTTGACCCTGTGCCTCTATACCAATTGAAATGGAAGGTGTTGTCTGGCTTCAAAGCCAAATGTGTCCCACTTCCACAAACCCCGTTGGTGGATGCTCCATAAAAATTAAAAATTAAAATAAATAAAAATAAAGTATGACCATAGCTCCACGAGTCAAAAATGTCTTCTAGGTTTTTCGTCCTTCATTGGCCATATCTCCATAAAATATGCAAAATCTTTAAATATGCGTCTCTAGTATCTGGTTCTGTTTTTTCAAAAATATTCTCATTCTTGCTTCTCCATATGCCCCACAAAATATAGAAAGGCAAGGAATGATATGTCTTGAAACCTTCAAACCATTGAGTGAGAAATCTCTAAATGGAAACCATGTTCTAGATTACATGTATTTTAAGTGTTTGAGGAATTACACTCCATACCGAGATCGCAAAAGGACATGTTAGAAATAGATGTTCCATGTATTCTAAATCTTCCTTCCATAAAGAGGATCTTCCAAGATTTTGAAAGCCCCTTTTATGGATATTATCCCAAGTTAAAATATTATTGTGGACCACTAGCCACATAAAACATTTAAATTTGAGAGGTATGTCCCATCTCCACGTGTTATGAAACCAAAAAGCATTATCATTCAAGCCATGTCCATGAGAAATATGTTTATAAATCTCTTTAACCGAGATCTGCTCATTATACATAACACCTTCCCATTTTATCTTTTCTTTCTTCTAAGTGAGTTTTAAACCTGTTAGACTTAACCATGTTGTGAAACGTGCCCATTCCACAAATAGATCCTCTAGAAATCCAAGTTCAAATGCAGTAAGCCAATAACTTGTAACATAAGAATATCCTCAATCACAAGAGATCTAGTTCATAAAGTAAAGCATTTTCTTATGTAAATGCTCAAGGATGTGAATAGAAAGAGTATGTATTCCCTCCACTCCTTTGATATCATCTAGTCCTATTTCTATCCTATTCCCCCTTCCAACCCCCCATCTCATATTTCATAGTAGCCAATATTTGCTTCTCATCATGCTTCTCCATATAAAAGATGTCACCTTCTTCTTTGGAGCCACCTCTTTAATCCATTCCTTAAGTTGTCTATTTTTTAGATATTTCTCTTTACTAACCTATTACCAAATACCTTTTCCCTGGAAAGTTTTCCATAATTTCTTGACAATTAAAGCCTTACTAAAACATTATGTGTCCTTTATACCCCACCCTCAATCATTCTCATGTCTCGCAAGCACCGCTAAATAGACCAAAATTATCTTATTTGTGGATTTAGGCCTAGCCCAAAGGCAAATAGCTATAATAACATCAATTCTTTTGGTCTAAAGATACTGGGGGGGAAGATACTGAGGTTTGAGCCCTCTAATTGGAATGAAATCACCTCCTCCCCATTTTTCATGAAATGATTTGAAGATGTCAATTGTTTAGGGTTTTGTCAAAGAGTGCAGGAAGTAGGTTACCATGAGCATCTCACAGGTATATTTTCTCTCACCTTGACGGAAGACAAGATCACCATTGCAGGGATTGATTTCATGTTTTCAGTGGATGCCAGCTCTCAAGCTACAAGCATACCAAACCATGTTTAAAATTGGTTCAAAGGCATGAACCTAGACCTAGAAGAGTACAAACCCTACTTGAAATCATAAGACAAAGGAGCTCACTCACATGTTTTCCCATTCAAATACTTGTTGGAGAGATATGCACCATTGATGAAGGTTTTCATGAAGTTCTTCACATGTGAGGGAAGATTTTCTAGGCTATATCAATACCACATAAGACTGCTCATGCACTTTATAGCTCCGAGGTCTCTAAATTTGTCTAGCTACTTGTATACAAGCCTAAATTTTTTTTATAAAAGGGTTCAATTGAAAGGAAAAGTGCATTATCCCAACCTCTTTCACCACAAACTAATAAAGGTTATAGTACCACATCAGTTGAAAGAGAAGAACATGACATGGGACACCTTCATTGAGGCAGCCTTGAAAATGCATATAACCACCTCACCAAGCCAACACCAAACCATGTCAGTACAACCCATGGAGGTGGGATCATCAAGCAAACATGATGAGCCTAAATTTTCCAAAACCCACTTGAGCCTATCTATCTAACCTAAAAGCCTTTACATTCCAGTCATCTCTTGGCTGTGATTTCATAGAGAGAGCCCACTCTGGTTTGGTAGGGCTAGCTGCCAAACTAAAATATTGGTCTATGGTTACCTCCATCGATCTCCTCATCAGCCTAGGACATTGTGGAGGATAACAGAGGGCATGAAAACTAGGGAGTTCTGAGGTGTTCTAGTAAATGTAAGGTTCCCGAGTCATGGAAAAATGTAATTCTAGTTGTGAGGTCATGACTGCCAAGGTGTGTTAGGGAATGCTAGGGCATGCTAACATGTGCCAGATAGTATTAAGATATGTAAAACAAGCTAATATGTGCCAAGTGCTAAGGCATGCCAAGATGTACAAGGGTGTGACAATGCATGCCAGGGACTATCAAGGAAATAGAAGGGAGGAACAAGTTAAACTACAAGGAAATGAGCATATAATAGGGTTAATAAGTCATCAATTTACCTTTGCCATGAGGGGCATGTTAGGCACACCAACACTAGGTGCCAATAGGTGCCAAGTGCCAAGTGTCAATGGATTCTAAGTGCCAAATCTTCATCTATTTGTTCTCATCTAGTTTCCAATAGTTGATCTCAAATAACTTTAATATTAAACCATGCCAAAGCATACCAAGTCATCTCAATGCATGCCAAACATGCTTATAAGACTTGCCAAGTTCCAACATGCATTAGGGAGTGTGATGCATGCTAGGAAGTGGCAGATCATATCAAATATTGTTAAGGCGTGCTAGAGAGTGCCAACGCATGATGACGAGTGTTAGGGAGTACTAGGAAAACACAAGGGAACACTAGGTAAAAATACATGGAAGTGAATGAATATGAGGGTGTGTCAGGGAGTGTCAATGAGTGCTAGTTGTCATGTCAAGGAGGTAGTGAAAAGGTATGTTAGGCATGGGTAAGGCATGCCGGGGAATATCAGGGAATGTCAAGAAGTGCTGGATTGTGCTAGGTAGTTCTAGGGTATGCTAACATGTGCCAAATAGTGTCGAGGCATGCCAGGTGCTAAGAAATGCTAGGATGTGAAGGGTTCTAGAGTATACCAATATGCGTCAAGGAGTTTCAAGGAAATAAAAGGAATAACCAAGCTAAAATGCAAGGAAATGAACACATAAGAGGGTTAATAAGTCGAGACTTTATCTTTTTCAAAAGGGGCATGCTAGGCACACTAATAATATGTTCCAATACATGCCAAGTGCCAATGTGTGCCAAGTGCTAATGTTTGTCAATGCAATATATTATTTTATTTTTATTTTTTTAACCACATGGTGAATCAGTAACTGCCAGGACTAATCTAGGGGAGACCCAGGATCAAACCACATAGCTGCCACTATAACACCAAGAGCATAACCAACCACCTGAAAGTCAGGTATACTAAGTTCCTATGGTTTTAGCAAGTGCAGACTCATGGGAAAGGGGAATCTACCCCTCTATCCGCCACCACAACAGGTCATTGTACTCAATGAGGTTTGAACTTCGGTCTCCCCAGGCTTCGCCCATGTGACTTACCGTCAAACCACACATCACTGTACGTGTCAATGAAATACTATCCCAAGGTGTTCCAGGGAATTCTAGGGACTACATGGCATGCAAACACATGATAAGGGGTGCTATGCTATGCTACGACACGGCAACATGTGCTTGGGTGTCCTACTCATGGCAAGATGTTCTAGGTACAAAGATGTTCCAGGTACAAAGATTTTTCACGTGCAAAGATGTTCCAAGACATGCGAGGTGCCAAGGAATGTTAGTGTTCTATTCCAAATCATGTTAAGGTGTGTCATGAGTGTTGAGGAGTGCTCGGTCTCTCTCATTGATAGAATTGACAGATATTGATTATGTATTGAATAATATAGTTCCTACACACACTAGTGGAACTTTATTTAAAGGAAATTTGCGTGATAATAAACCTAATAGATATGAATCATGTGTTGACTCATAGGAAAACTATATTCTTATGACTTGAGGGAAATGATACACACTAATTGCTTCTTAACAAATTGACTGACTATTATAACCACTATGACCTTGGACACATAATGAAAAAGACTCTACAACAATGGTCTTAAAATGTTATATTCTGACAAAAATATAGTAACAAGTACATAACGTCATCAAAAACTCATTGGAATGATCAAAGATAACGAAAAAAATTTTACCGTCACCAAAAGTAACCAAAAAGAGAATTGGTGAGAGTTAATAAAAGATCATCACTAGAAGTGTCACAAAAGAGAGAACTAGTTATGGGCCTTTAACGACCCTCACCAAAAGCGTCACAAAAGAGAGAATGTTATGAAACCAGCTCAAGAAAAGATAGAAAAGATAGATCAACGCCTTAGAATTCAGCCTCTTCGAGGGGGAAACCTCCTTTGCATTACATAAATGAACAATTATTCGATGATACAAATGAAAAGACATCCTTTCTATATATAGGATTCTAAGGGGTCATAACATAATCAGAGTTGACATAACAATAATAATGTAAGGGCACAATAATAACAATAGTGGGCTTTTATGGGGCACAATAGTAACAATATGAGCACTACATGGGTACATTAATATATAAGTGGGTTGTACTAATAACAATAAGGGGTTACACTAGTAGTATAGGGGCCTAACA
>APFE030059596.1:0-15302 GCA_000404065.3 Pinus taeda
CTCATCTCCTTCGTCAGCAAGGATGAGACTATTTCATCAAACTACAAGGTAGTTACATTGCTACCTATTGCAATAACCAGACTATCCCACAAATTTAGTAGAGAGCACAACAAAATAATGCACTTATCTTCATCTGAAATTTTGATATCAATAGATGATAACTAACTTACCACAATATTAAATGCATTCAGATGCTTTGTCACCGAGTCTCCATCTTTCATCCTCAGGTTATACAGGTTTTTTCGTAGGAACAGTTTATTCACCGGAGACTTAGATTGGTACAAAGTCCCTAACTTGTTCCATAAATCCTTCACTGTAGCTTCCCCTGATACATTCAGCAATACTAAATCTGAGACACACAATTGTATTGTGCTCTTTGCCTTCCGATCCAACTTCTTTCATTCTTCATCAGACACTCCCGTTGGTTTAGTATCCAGATCTACTACGATTCACTGATCTTTATCCACCAACAGATCCTCCATCTTGAGTTTCCACAACTCAAAACTCTGACCACTATATTTCTCGATCTCTATCTTTCCACTGCTCACCATCTTCTTTCACCATTAGAATCGATCCCGCAAATCTCCCACTGAACGGTGTCGACCACAGGCCCAAGCGAAACCCCTTAGCAATAAAGATGTCCCCTTGAAGCCAAAACAACTATGATACCAAATGTAGGTTTTAACCACATACAGAAATTACCTGCATACGAATTCTAAAACATAGAAAATAAACAATGCGAGAGCATAACACATAAAACACATATACACAGAGATTTCCCCTGGATCCAAAAACCAGACCTACCAGCTTAATTTTTCATTATATTCCTTTCAATGATACAATACATATTTATACATGCCGAAGCATCCCATACCATGGACTGAAAACCATCACGTCCAAAACCATGGACCGAAAACTATCGCGTCCAAAACCATGTGTGAAAATCATGCACAAAACCATAGGTAGGTCCGCACAACCTAATATAGGGTCCAAAAAACAAAATTTTCCTGGGCGTTGCCCTGGACCCCGTAGAGGGGGGTTACCTGCACCCCTCAAACCCCCTGTGACCCCCCTATACACAATCGGCGCAATGAAGGGGGCTCCGACCCCCGCTCTAAACCCCGGTTAACTACGTGGGCTAGTCATGGAAAGAATATAACACAACCCAACAAATCCTCGTGTAATTCTGATTCACTCCACGGTACTTAGGATCTTACATGTACATATTTCCTTGTTTGTAGACATTCTCTACTACTATCTAATGTCTCTACTCACCCCCATGCACTCTGCAACTTTTCTTTCTACTTTATTCTCACACTCTTATGATGCTTTCTTCAATCACACACACTGCAATCATGAGATTTCAGGTCCCCTTCCTTAGGGCATTTGATCAATATTGATTCTCCAAAATGGATAGATAACCCATATTCTAGAGTTGTTCAATACCACTTTCCTCCCCACTCTTTCCATAATTGTTGACAATTGGGAGGCTCAACCACCATTAATGCATGTTCAAATAGGAAACTTCCCTAAATCCCCCTTACAACTTCCTTATCAACTGTCAAGGTCAACTCATCTCCTATACATGTTTAATTAATCAATTTTAATCACTTTCAATATATCATTGCAATCATACGTAGAAATCTGACATATAAATAATCATGGGCTCTAAACAACATTTTGATTTCATTAACAAATGAATAGTATGCTTAGTTTTATAAAAGTTTGTTGGAAACAAAAGAAGGGAATTCCACTTTCCATCCAACCATAGGCTCAACTACACTCACACTACAATGTTGTCTTTCTTGCAACTAGCCATCCTTGACCCATATTCAATGCGAAGAAAGGAAATCTCACTCAAGGTTCAACAAGATTCATTTAAAGGCAGAGAACATCAAGGTTATTCTCCTTCATACATAGGGATTAAATGTCTTACCTTTTAGCCATTGAGCTAGACCATATAATTTTTCACAGTATGGTCTCACTATGTTTGCAAGGCATAAAAAGATCCCTTCACTAATTCAGTAGTCCCTTAGTGCTTCCCTTTCTTAATGTTTTTGTGCCTAGTTTGAAAAAGCTACCTCAACTTTTCCTTTGGAACTCTAGCTTGGACCAATGGCTTTAACACTAACTTCCCTCACCAATTAAGTCATCCACAAATTTACATGGGTTTATTCTGCTAAGAAGGATTCATCTCACCTTTTACTCAAAGCCACAATCTCAAAATCCTCGTGCGGTTCTGGTTCACTCCATGGTGCTTAGATTCATATACAATCATATTTCCTTATTAATATACATTCTATACTGCTCTCTAATCTCTCTACTCACCCCTACACACCCTGCAATTTTTCACTTTGCTTTGTTCTCACACCCATATGATGATTTCCTCAATCACGCACATTGTTGATCATGAGAATTCACGTACCTTACCTTAGGCCATGTGGTCAATATGAATTCCCTAGAAAGGATACATAGGCATATCCAAGAATAGTTCAATACCACTTTCATTCCCACTCTTTTCATAATTGTTGATTGTTGAGAGCTCAACCATAAGGTCAAAAATCATAACAATTAATGCAGGTTCAAATAACAAGCTTCCTTAAATCCCCCCTAGAACTTCCTTCTTAGGCATCAAGATCCGTGTTGGTTGTTCTCTTCTTTAGTATTTGGAAATATATAATGAAGATGAATATTACAATCATTCTCCGTCTTTTTCACTCATTTACATTTACTTGCCCACATAGGCATTATTAACACAATTAATTACAATTATATTATCAATGGGGGATTAAAGGTTCATCTACACCTCAGTGCAGAAGGAGGTGAATCTTAGTGGATTAATATGTATGTTGACATACTTTTTAAAACCTTATAGCTATGTTTGTAGGAAGAGAAGGATATGACTAGACTCTTCCATGTAAAGATACATGTCAAAGGGACAAATATTGATGATTTGTTTGAATAAGGTTCATATGTGAATCTCATAGTAGCGGGTCTAGTTAACAAACTTGGATTGTAGGTTAATGACCATGATACCCTATATCCAATAAGATGGGTCAACAAGGAGGTAGAGATAAAGGTGACCAAACATTATAAAATTAAATTTGCTATTAGTGTTGAATTTATTGATGAAGTATAATTAGATGTAGTTCCACTTGATTTATACAAAGTTATGTTTAGAAGTGTCCCTATATGTACATGCAAAATGAAATCTTCATGTGGAGAGCCAACCAATATCACCTCATCAAGGATAGAAAATCCTTCATCATCAACGAGCACAAGGGCAAGTTAAATATTTCACTAGCAAGTGCCAACCAAGCTAAGAAATTGACCAGTTATAGCAAAAAGGATGTTTTATTATTCTTAAGAGAAAATATGTTTGTATAAGAATCAATGAGAGAAAATGCATCCTTAGAGGGATGAACTACGGAACAAAGACAATAATTGGAAGAGTTGCTATGGGCATATAGGGGAGTGTTCTAGGAGCCTAAAAGGCTATCACCCAAGAGGGAAGTGGATCACAAGATCTAATTGTTGCTACACTCTTAATTGCTAAACATTGGTTTATACAGACAATCCATTTTGGAAGCAAGTGAAGTAAAGAATTAATTGCAACAACTATTGGAGTTGGGTGTTATTAAACCAATTACCTCACCATCTGGGTCATACATCATAAGTGTGCCAAAGAAGGATGGGATTTGGTGAATGTGCATTGATTACATGACATTCAAAAAAATTAAACTAAAGAAGATATACCCCCTTCCCAGGATAGATGATCTTTTGGACGAGTTGCAACAAGGAAAATACTTCACCAAGTTGGTTTTAAAATTAAGGTATCACCAGGTTTGAGACAAAGAAGAAGATGCCTAGAAGAATGCCTTCAAAACCGTAAAAATATTGTATGAGTGGTTAATCATGCCATTTGGTCTATATAATGCATGAACTACATTCATGAGATGAATGAATGATGTACTACACCCTTATCTAGATTCATTTGTTATTGTTTATTTGGATGATATATTGGTTCTTAGTGTTACATGTGAGGAACACTTCTCACAATTAATGTAGGTTCTACAAACATTAAAGAAGCACTAAATGCTAGAAAATCTCAGGAAATGTGAGTTTTCACCACAACCTTTGGCGTATTTAGGCATTGTTATTAGTGTAGGGGGGCTTAAGATAGATCATTCCAAGATGTAGGTCATAATGAAGTGGTAGATGCCTACAAATGTTTCTAAGGTCAAAAGTTTTGTTGGGGAAACATAATACCTATTGAAATTCATAAACTCATTTTTAGAAGTATTTGCAACGCTCCACACCATAATAGCGAGTGGAAAGAGTTTCCATTAGGGGAAGGGTTGGTAAAAGGCCTTTGAAGAGTTAAATAAGAAAATTAGTTAAGAATTTGGTCTTGCATTACCGAAGTTGCAGTAGCCCTTTGAAGTAAAGACAAATATGCCCTAGCACAAATGATCAAAATGTGGAAACATTATTTAATGTTAAAGGAGATAGCCATCCACATACATCACCAATTCCTATAATACCTATAGGCTCATAGTAAGTTATAGCAGAATATACACTACAAGTGGATGGGGTTTTTATCACATATTCATTTAGTGATAAGGTATAAGAAGGGTGGCACAAATAATTTGGATGACATGCTTTCAAGTCCACTCACATAAAAAATCATAGTTTTGGGAACTATAGTTCATAAGGAGCAGTTCACCCATGACACAAATAGGGAGGCATATACAGAGGATGCAGTCTTTAAGGAGGTGTATCAACAACTACAGGTCTAGAGTCATGTGGACGATGGTGACAACACAATTGACTATCGTCTCTGAGAATATGTTACTTTATAAGATGGAAAAACTGTGTTCTAAAAGGTGAGTGACTATAATTGATTAGAGAAGCACACAACTTCAAGGTTTTAGGGAATTTTGGTATTGAGAAGACAACTGAAATTTTTTAAAGGCATGTTTATCGACCCATGATGCAAGAAGATTTAGCTAGATTCATTAGAGGATGTATACTTTATTGTATCAATAAATCCAGTAAGAAGAAACATGATCTACATCATACTTTACTGGTACCAACTCATGCATGGGAAAGCATTTCCATGGACTCTATTGGAGGTTTAATAACAACTAGGAAGGGGAATTACTACTTGTTCATGGTGGTTGATAGGTTTACCAAGATGTCTATTAGCATGCATGTAAAAGGACCATGGGGGGGGTTATGAAGTAGAAAAATTATTCTTTGAACACATATGGGTGCATTTTAAGATACCAAGGAGTATCATCTCAGACAAGGAAATTGGATTTCTTAGTGAATTTTGGGATATTAAGGAACATTTTTTAAGACAAGGACACTTGATTTCTCAATGCATTTTGGATCACATTGTCATGGAAGATGGACACAAAATTGAAGATGTATACAACGTTCGACCCATCTATAGATGGGAAAACATAAGTAGTCAATAGGACTTTGGTACAAGTTTTAAGGAGTTGTAATCAAAAGCATCCAAATACCTAGAATAAAAACTGGGTCTATATACAACGTTCCTATAACAGAGTAGTCAACACTTCAACTCACAAGTCACCATCTGAGATTTGTTTTGGAAATTTCCACCTTCACCTTCAGATGTAATGTATGGACAACAAGGAGGAGCGAGAGGGAATCTCATGGGGGATGCTTTAAGAAAAAAAAAATAATATTGACAAGATCATAAATATCCATTTATAAGTACAAGAGGCGTTGAAGAATTCATAGGAAAAATACAGGGCCAAATATGATCAACACAAGACAGAGAGGCCATTTAGAGTAGGAGATAAAGTATGGTTACAATTGGACAAGGAGAGTTTACAGGGTCGTGATAAGAAAATCAAGGACCTATTATATGGTCCTTTCTAAATATTGGAAGAGGTGGGAGATTATGCCTATAGACTTAATATATCCCCGTTCATTCATATTTACTTAATGGTGAATGTGGAAAATATTGAACTTTATGAGATTTCCATGTTGGTTCAATAAGAGGAGCAAGTCCTACCTTCCATGGAAAACTTAGGTCCATATTCTCGGGCAAAGTTAACTGAGGAAGAAATTGTGCAAAAGAGGTATATAAATACAATGTTAGGCATGATCAACAGAGGTTAGAGAAGTCATTGACAATGGGAGACAAAGCATGGCTACAATTGACCAATGAGAGGCTATAAGGCTGTGATAAGAAAATAAAGGCTCTGTGATATGGTCCTTTTGAGATATTAGAAAAGGTGGGAGATATTGCCTAAAAACTTAGTCTACCCCCATACATGTGCATTTTCTTAGTGGTGAATATAGAGAATCTCAAACTTTATGAGCCTTCCATGTTAGGTTAAGAAAAAGAATAGGTCTTATTTAACCACCCCCTCCCACATTTACCCAATGTCATTGGCCTGCTAGGGTAAGCATGAGATGAAGAGTTACTATGACATGACCCGACCTCAAAGCTTTAGTAGTGGAAGTGGGCCTGACAACTGAAGACTTACATACATCCCTCAAGGCTTACAGGACACTCAGGGGCCAAAGAACTACCCCGAGTGACCAAAACCTAAGATGGTAGCTATTTTTCTCTAACCGAGTGTTATAGATCCATTTGGACACATCAACCCCAACCTACAGATCAATACTATTAGGGCCCATCAAATCCTAATTCAGTTGTTACATGCCCTAAAGAAGTCAACCATCAGAATGCCTAGCTTCCCAAGAAGTTTCATGACCGAAATAATCCAAAAACTTCCTCTAAGAAGATCAGCGTAGGTAGGCCTTCATTAGGGTGCATTGCAATGCAGACCATACACTGATAGGGTGTTATGTGGTGCACTTGAGCCCTCTTTAGCCTCATTGGGTGAATTTGAGCGAAATTGCATTAGCGTTTGGGAATATTATTATCCATTGGAGCTTCCTGCAGCATCTCGAGTGCACCCAGTTTTCCTTGTTCAACTGTTTAAAGAAGGTTATAGGCGACAAGCTCCCAGTTAACAATATTGCCAAAACTTGACGAGGAAAGGAAAATTATATTGGAACTATAGAAGCAGTCACAGAACAAGAA
Source organism: Pinus taeda (assembly GCA_000404065.3). Taxonomy (NCBI): domain Eukaryota; kingdom Viridiplantae; phylum Streptophyta; class Pinopsida; order Pinales; family Pinaceae; genus Pinus; species Pinus taeda. The sequence goes on from APFE030059596.1 coordinate 7,091, forward strand.
CTCGACAGCTATGAAATCGATCAATTACAGAGTATCTCATCAAGTGGAAGAACTTTATCCGCTGAAGATTCCACATGGGAAGGATGAACAATTTTATACACAAGCATCCATAACTACTCAAGCATTGAGGACAACACTTTTTTGAAGGAGAAGGGCATGTTAGGTCCCTATAATACTAGTGATTAACCCATTACTATTGTAGTTGTATCCCTTATTAATATTGTTGTGCCCCTATTTTCCCCATATTTTTATTACTGTGCCGCATAGAATCCCTCCATTGTTATTTTTGTGGCTTTATATTATTATTGTTAGGTCGGCTGGGTTATATTGTGACTCCTTAGACTCCTATATATAGAAAAGAGGTTTTGTCTTTTGAATCATCGAAGAATTGTTCATTTATGCAATGTAAAGGAGGTTGCCCCCTCGAAGAGGCTGAATTCTAAGGCGTTGGTCTACTTTTCTATCTTCTCTTGAGTTGGTTTCATAACATTCATGGAAGGATTTGAGGAGATAATGGAGAGATCATATGGAATAGTTATGTTGATATTATGGAGATAGTTAAGGAGATTGTTACAGTCACCTATGGTTATATAAGGGACCATTTGTACAATAGTTGTAACACTTAATAATTGATGAATGAATAGAATGTTCCCTTTCAAGGGAATTGTGTGAAATGGTCTTGGTGTCCCTTACTTCACTTGAGTTTGTAATTGATTTTATATGTGTTTTTTTTAGGTTGCGCCACTTTGATAGCCATCAATAAGTTTGTTTTTGTAGCTTTACAAATAAGGGGTCTACTAGGTTCTACTACAATTTGAATTTGCATTGAAGTTCCTTAATGTCATTAAAAACAACCTAGGTGAGTTTGTTTTTTAGCTCTAAAATACAAGGTCTACCAACTTCTACTTCATGTTGAAGGTGAATTGAAGTTTATTTATGCAAGGGTATTTTATAAAATAAACACATTAAATTTAATAGCTATAAATAGGCCCATGTATATTGGACCATGAACACATTGTGTTTTCTTATTGGGTTTATTTTGAGCATGATCACTTAATTAAATCTTATCCAAATGTTAAATTGTTATCCTAATTAGATTTTTACATAAATAACCATAAAAGTAAAATTCTTGCATAATGGAAGGATTCAAATATAAATAATTACTGGGTGTATCCAATCTTGAATCAAAGATCCCAAGCCCCAAGAATTAACATATGTTCTAAATCGTCTTCAGAGGATACTAGAAATGTTTGTATTTGATAAACATGGTATATATACATCGGTTGAGCATCTTAAAGTAGTTGATCACACAAACAAATCAAAGATCAATACACCAATGTATTACGTGGTTAAAATACTCAGAGAGGGAAATAGTCCACAATCCTAGCCATTGTCACCACATGAAGCATTATATTAATGCAAAAGGAAAATAAAATTATATGAGTTTCATATCATCAATCGTCAACAAATCATCCTCCATGCTCTTTAAATAGAGATCATGGACCAATTAAATGTCAATCCATGGATTAATATAACCATTAGTATCGGGGAAGATGAACCATCGGATCACTTTATATGTAAAGCATATTTGTGACCATTGAATTATATAACTACAATGCATATTAAAGAAACGCAAGTTACCTAAAGTCACATAAAACCAAGATGATTTTAACTAGCTTCCTAGTGTCTACATATCATGATAATTTTTGACATAACTAAGAAAAATGAAATAATCATTATTGTTGAAGCAAGTAGAAAAGCAAAATTAATCCCTCCTAAAATGTTGAATAATGAAGCATCACCATACAAAATGAAAAGCTAGCAAGCTTTAATGCAATTAACATCGAAGCCCGTAGATAGGTTAAAAAAAAAAAATAAAAAAAAAAAAAAAAAAAAAAAAAAAAAAAAGGAAAAAGGAAACTTATTGACACTACATAAACCTCCAATCACAAATCACTCCCCCTTGACACCATGGTTGAAAATCAACACACTTAAACCTTAATGCAAGGTCAAATTTTGAGAAGATAACTTAAGTGCATATTCTAATTACATTGATAGGAATCCCCCTGTTGGAAATGTGGTGCTAAGGGATAGGTTATTTTGGTGAAAGTGATGACATTTGTGAGTAGGATTAAGGAATAAATAACATTTGGAGAATATTTTTGGAGCCTTATTTAATGGAAGGATCTGATTACATAAAATTATGATTAATAAAAGGATACTCACATTTAATAGATTTTACATTGGGGTTTAGTAGTGCTTTCACCACATTGATTATGATTAATTAGCACATGTTTATGATTAATTAAGGCTACTCACATTTAATAAATTTTACATTGAAGTTTAGCAGTGCTTTCACCACATTGATTAATTAGCACATGTTTTCGCTATGTTTTAAGCTACTTCCTTCTTCTAGCTAACTACTTTCATGTACCATATTTGATTATCTAAAGATAGTATGATGCATGATAAACTATATATAATTAACATGGAAATGGTGGGCATGATTGACGTGGTGTTTGAAAATTTTCTAGCATTTTTATTATGACACAATCTTCAGATATAAATATACTCTGAAGTAATGTTGTTGCACATTTTCAAAAACTCTAAACCTCAACGTTACAATGCCATTTCAAGATGTTATATGTTGTGATAAGAAGTATAAACGCATTCAAGACTTATTCATGAAATTATTGACAAAATAAACAAAACAATGTAGGAAACATTACCAATCTCACCAACTTATAATTCAAAATTTAAATAAAAAATTGTTATGTTGAATATCCATCTTAATCTTGAATTAATTCTATCGATTCGCTACTTTAATAAATGTCAAATTGAAGAAAACCACATTTCATCACAGTTCACAACTAATGATTTTATTAGTAATGTAGAATAAAAGGAAATGAAACGTACATAGACCTCCCACTTCTTTTTTTTTTTTTTTAACATGTCCATGCATCCATTTTTTACAAGTTGTTTTTGGGTTATTGAATTTGGAAAAATAGATTTAATTTTCGTTTCTGGAATTCAAAACATCCCATGCCTTATTTAGAGGGGGAAATGCGAGGATATTGATAGACGCAATTGTAGATCTTGTATTGTCTTTCGAAATGGCGGTTATGTGTGACTAATGCCCTACATTCTAGTTTAAATAGACTAGTTTAAATAGACATGGTCATTACATGGCTAATTGCAGCCTCTTTGGCACAGTTGCTTGGCTCTTTATTTGTCCCTACCCTTTCGGGGCTGCAAGGACAATAGTAATCATTTAGTAATCAATTGTTTTTAAATGTCCATGCATCCATTTTTACAAGTTGTTTTTAGGGTTATTGAATTTGGAAAAATAGATTTAATTTTCGTTTCTGTAATTCAAAACATCCCATGCCTTATTTAGAGGGGAAAATGCGAGGATATTGATAGACACAATTGTAGATCTTGTCTTGTCTTTCAAAATGGCAGTTATGTATGACTAATGCCCTACATTATAGTTTAAATAGACATGATCATTACATGGCTAGTTGCAGCCTCTTTGGTACATGTTCTTGGCTCTTTATTAGTCCCTACCCTTTCAAGGCTGCAGGGACTATAGTAATCATTTTTAGTCATGTTATTAGCTAGGCACATAAACCAAAGAAACCTTTTAGTCTTTAACCAAAGTATTGTTTCAATATTCAAATGAATATTCGTTATCATCCAACGAACAGGATTTAATATTCATTAGGATCCAATGAACATGTTTTTCATCTTATTTGGCTCATATCGAGGCATACCTTAAATAAATGTCATACATACTTAGATAAAGCAAGGATAAACAATAGCTTTGATGAACGGGTTTTTTCCAGGTGATGCAGGAGCATACAGGCCTAGTCAGAAATGTGATAGCATGATCACATGTTGTGACTAACAAAGGGTTGGAGGACAAGAGTTTAGTTAATTTTATTTATTTAAATGTGTCAGAGTGTTTATTTATTGTAAAAAATGATTAAAAAGCGTATAGTGGCTGATTGATCCTCCCTGTGTGGAGATCAAGCCAAATAGTTAGATTTATTTGGTTTGAATAAGATATGAGGGATTTGAAAGCATAATTTAGCATTTGGTTTACAAAGGAATGGAGTTGAAGAGATTATTTAGGAGAGAGTGAGAGATTTATGGATTTGAACCAATTTTGGTTCATGAATCCACTTTTGTATAAATCACGATCTTTTTGTATAATTCAGAGGTTGTTAGGTTAGCAAGAAAAAAACTAGAGAGTTTAGATAGGTTAGAGGTTGGAGAGGAGCCAGAGAGGAGAGAGCGAGGGTTTCAAGATCGAAACAGGCCTTTTATTAATGTAATTGAGCCAAAGGGCGAGACTCTGTAGAACTTTATTATATATATGAATAAATGATTTCATGTGTGTTAACGAACCGTTTCTATTGAAATCCTCCACTGATATCTGTGTATTGTTTGCCTGTGGAATCACTAAGGCATTTTGCTCTGTTTGTTTCATGCATAAGTCATGTGTTACAGTGACCAAAGGTAATTAGAGCTTTATTGTTGGTAACAGTGTTTGAGCCGCTTAAAACCCCTTCATCGCTTAAAAACTATCATAGTTGTTTTTCATATGGAGTAATGACAGTGTAAAATAATGGCAAAGAGTCGGGTTTAATGCAAAATCCATGAAAAACAAGCATAATCAGGTAAGAAGGAATAGAGGCGAGAAGGAATCGTGGTCATTGGATCTAGAAGATCAACGGACCAGATCTCATCAGGGAAGGCCGAGCACTTTATCACATCGACAAAATTGTTTTACAAAGGAGCGCCTTAAAGTTTAAAGAGTTGTGATTGCGATTGCGCCGATACATCGCATCGGCGGAAGTCATTGTGGAAGGACCTGGCCTTAAACCATTGTAAACTCCGATTGTGAAATTGTGATATAATGTGGACCGTTGGATCATTTATTTGATCTACGACGGAGATGAGGGCGCTCATTGACCAAGCGATGATTTCCAAACAGTGGTAAGCAATTACCAGGCAGCTTCAAAAGTTGTAAGCAGATTTTACAATCCGGACCCGATGTGGAAATGAGTCATGGTTTATATTGATTTGAAATCCAAGGTGATCAGGACCCTCCATCGAACGAATGATCGGACGGATTTTGGGCACAAATAAGTGCGAGAGTTAAGTTTCAACCCGGACCCGATAAGCTTTATAAAACGGATTTAATTGCACTTGAGATTCGGCCAATGCGTTGATGGTAGATTTCTTTATATTTCTGTATAAAGTGGAGATTGGAGAAAATTCAATAAAGCATAGGAAAGGAGTGGACCCAAAATATTTATAGAAGTGGGTTTATATATTTTGAGTTCCGACATATGGAATCAAAGCGGGTTTTCCCGTGAAATCCTTTGTAATTTGAATAAAAGTTATATATCGGGTTTTTAAGGCAACAGAGTATTAACAACACTTCTGATATGTTTATGTGGGTATAACCACTAAGTCCAAACCCAATAGTTGAATAATGAAAGGGGAATCAACTTTGTGATCGGATTTCGTCACTAAGGGCAAACTGGCATCACCAGGTAAAGTAATGCTAGCATTACTTCGCTAACAACAATTGCTAATTTTGTTTAATTAATTTGTTTCGATTGTCTATGATCTCTAGGTCCATATGACATCTAGGTCTTTGTGACAGGTGACATCTGCGTCTGTTTCATCTGCCAGCACATAAGGCGTCTTCCCGGTATTGTGTTGTTACCTCTGTTGAGGTAAACAATTCGTTTTGCAATGGGATCACTAGAACAGTTATTGTTGTTGGTAGAAATGCTTTAGGTTTCACCACCGCACCAATCTGCAATGGCATCAGTTGTTGGTGCTGGAAAACATGGTTCTCGCTTCACCACACCTTAACCTTAGGGTTTGAATTTCATTACTTCCATGTTGGAAATACATATTCCTGAGAATATGTCTACTTTCTGCTTTCAATCTTGAAGAAAATGTTTTTATTTATGCTTACAAGGGTATTTTCACTTTCTTCTTTCAAACTTGAAAAAAATGATTCGATTTCTTCTTGCAATCTTGAAGAGACTGCTTCTATTTTTGTTTGCAAAGGTATTTATGCTTTCTGCTTTCTATGACAAATTAGTGGTGTTATATTGGGAGAAGAGTCCCATCAAGATCTCCGTGGAAATATTGGCTGCAGCAATATTCCATAATGCTTTAGAAGCTCATATGTTCTATTGATGGGTCTGGCAAAACAATGAGTTTGACTTTTATGCAAAGATCCTAGTGGCTTTGTCTGTAGGTAATCCCGACTAGATGAAATTGTTAGATGAGATAGAGATTGTTACTAGTTATGATGAAGGTCCTCCTACTTCTATTTCTGCTTACAAGGGTTGCAAGGTTACAATAGATTAGAATACATGAAAAAACACATGCTCACATTTGCATACAAAGGTGATGGAGTAGTAAACTATATTCATTTCCTAGAAGATAACAAATGTGAATTTTATACATTTTCAACTACAACTACAAAGTTCAGTTATTTACTAGGAATTTCCTTTACTAAAAAGAGGTAGTAGCTTGGAGATGTCCTCCTTTAAGCTTGTGCAGTTGCAGTTGTGTTTTCCACAAAGAATGCTTGCAATGATAAAAAACATGTCCATTGAAATACTCTCCAGACTATAATCTTCTTTCTGACGAGCCAATGCCTTGGCTAAGGAATCTTTTGGGCAGCAAAAGCTAACCAAGACTTAATTTCATTGGCAAGCTTTGTTTCATTTTCCACTTTGTATGATGGAGCAAGAAGTGGAGCCCAAGCAAACCAACGATTGTGTTACAAATTCAACAACAGCTCGACGACCATCTAATCCACCCATATCTCTGGCAAAAAAGCATTCCATTCTCATGGGAAAAGGGATCTCAATTACTAGCATCTCAACCAACAATGTCGAAGTGGGGTTTTGGGTCGCCCTAGTAGTTATTCAAAACAAAACCATATTTACACTGGTTTAGGCAATCATTGAAGCACTGCATTAGGGAAGAAATGGTAAGGAGTTCTTCCTTCTATAGGAACCTTAGATGTTGGACATAAATCATATTAGGGAGAGTAGCCAAGCCTATTCAACGCTCAACATTAAAAATGTTGTTGCATGAATTGGGCGGCTCTCTGTTATAGAAAGAAGTTAAAGCAAAAAACACAGGGAACCAGACAAAATAGCACTGTAAACTTTTTTTAAACTTTGGAAACTATGCATTGTATGTGGAAGCTATGTATTGTAAGCTACCATGCTAGAGAGAATTAGTGATATACACACACATGTGGGTTTCATGCAAATGGATGCATACCTGACAATTGTTATTTGTTTTTATCGTTTACATATTTTTAATACCCTTGTTTTTACCATTTACATATTTTTAATACTCGACAATTGTTACTTGTTTTTATTGTTTATATATTTTCAATTATATACTATATGATTGTTAACATATGTCATTGTTCCCCATTCAAACACATGGGCAACATGCATGCCCATGTCGACACAAGTCACTTATTTTGCCTAGCTGAATCAACTTATTTGCTATGTAATTCACATGAAGAGCATGGCTAGTTCAACTTATTTCCCATGTTATTCTAAGGAAGAGAACAACGAAACTTGATACAATTACAGGTGAGTTTTTTTTTTCCATAAAGGTTGGAGTGGATTTTTCGACAGTTTCAAATCTTCTGAGGAGTTGGCGTTATCTATTCAACAAATCAAATTGCAGTTTTGTGTTATCTATCGAAGGATTCTATTGTAAAAGGGATTCTTGGGAAAGGCAAAGATAGAGTGATTTTCTCTCTAGTCCTGAGTATGGCATGGGCACTATTTGTTCTGAACAATGAAAATGAAACCTAGCTTGTTGTTGGGCTCCAAAAATGTCATACAAATATCACTCATTACCATACATTTTTCACCTATGCTTCCATTATATCACTCACTATTCACCACCTAGTCACTCCATTTTCCCTATTATTCACCATTAATGGGTCTCATTTATATTTTCCAAATATTATTTATTTTTAAGCGTTTTTGAGAGAAATTCTTGATTAAATATTAGAAAATAATATATTTTACTTCATATATGGAAAGTGGGTTGTTTTTGTGACATGTGTAGGTGCCAAGGAAGCTTCCAAGACACCTTTATGTGGCCTTGAAGGATCAAATTCGAATTTGAAGAGATAAACCTC
>APFE030059616.1:4603-62418 GCA_000404065.3 Pinus taeda
GGGTTATATTGTGACTCCTTAGACTCCTATATATAGAAAGGAGGTTTTATCATTTGAATCATCCAAGAATTTTTCATTTATGTAATGTAAAGGAGGTTTCCCCTTCGAAGAGGTTGAATTCTAAGGCATTGATCTATCGTTTCTATCTTTCCTTGAGTTGGTTTCATAACGAAGAGAAATATAAGGATTTCTCAAGGTAAGACCACTACCCTTGAGGATTGATGGAAAAGAACTCAAAACCTAATAAGAGAAACAATTCTATCGGAAGCGTGGGACCAGGAAGATTGGAGAACTTCAGAGGAAGAGAGTTGTATTTTAATAAAGCTAAACCTGGAACCAGGGATAGTTCACCCTCATCAACAAAAAACACAGGGTATAAAAAACCAAAGCCTAGCCGTGTTCATTTGCCCTCAGGACGGCTTCATCAAACTTAATCTTGACAGAGCTTCAAAAGGAAATCGGGACTTGTTGGATATGGCGGGATCTTTAGAGACAGCCAAGGCCAAACTATATGGATCTATGTAGACAGAGGAGGTATAATAAGTAAAAATGAAGCCGAGTTCATGGCAGCATATCAAGGAATCAGGATCGCAATAAGAAATGGATATATGAAATTCGAAATAGAAGGTGACTCAAATTTGGTAATAGAGACAATCAGAAAACTAAATCATGGCAAGCCATGGGAACAGGTGGTTAAGAGCTGGAGGAAGACGGGTCTCATCTAGAACTTAGAAGAATCTATGAAACATATTCAGTATAAGGTCATTCATCATGTAAGAAGAGAAGGCAATAGACAAGCAGACTACCTAGGAAACTGGGGATGCAACAAACCAGATGGAAAAGTAGATACCATATGGACATCCCAGCTGGCCACGACAAGATGGTAAAACCTAAACCGAATCACCAAAGATGGTAATAATGATACAATACAGTCATGATCATGCTAACACACATACCCCAATTGGGGTGGAGAAAGATGGACAACATAAGGCTGTGATGGGATGTAGTACAGGGCAGTACACACCACACATCAAAGCTATCATTTTTAGGCTAGCAGCGATGGCATGCAGAGGAGAATGCATACCAAGACAAGAAACAGGTAGAATTATGAAAATGGTAGGGGAGAAGATCGGCGGCGTTCATCTGGTGCAACAAGGGTTAGGTGGCGGTATTCATTAAGAGCAGGAGCAGACAGAAAGACAGATAATCTGAAGAACGGAAAGGTGGCGAAGAGCGGAGCAGGTTGGCAGAGAGTCTTGGGGCATCGACTTAAACGAAATCAAGATGATATGGCGGAGGGAGGAAGGAAGGAAAGGTAGGTGAAGGAGGGGGAAGGGAGGAATACACGGAGGGAGCAGGAATGAACAACGGAAGAAGAAGGAGATTGTAGAGAAAGGGAAATGGAGAAAGTAAAGGAGGAATGCAGGGCGAGGGTGACTTTCGAAGTAGGGCAAAGTAGCAGGAGTAACAATAGGGGCAGACCTACAAGAAGAGGAAAAGGTAGGAGGCGCAGGGGTCATGGAAGAACATGGCAGGCGGACCATTGCGAGATTGAGATTCCGGCCTCGAACCAGCAAAAATGAGGTCAACGATACATAGAGCAGGCTGCTCAGGAAGCAGAGAAAGCATATGTCAAAGGGACCAACGAAGATATCAGAAGGTTAATAGATGCTTTGGAAAACAAAGTTCTGGAAGAACCCTGTGATCCAAAAATGGAGGAATGGAACAGCCTCGTTCCAGATCCTAGGAGTACAAGAGGGCGCCTAACGTTATATAAACAGGCATTACACATGTATTGGGTTATGAAACACCTATTAGCTAGAGCAATGGAGCAGGTCGCTGTAGAGATGACAGAGATAGCTCAAGGTCTGACGGATATGAAAAAGGGGATGACCAATATGTATCTCATGATACGGAAGCAGGACAACAAAAGGGAGGAAATCCGTGACATGCTGAAGGAATTAACCAAGGCGAAGCGTGAGGAGGAAATCAAGCAAGAAATCATGGTAGATTGAATGTTCTACTCTGTTATTTTTTGAATTTTTTGATAAGCATTAGAGAACTAGGTAGTATGGCAGTTTTTGATATGTATTCGAGACTAGGCATTAAGAGACATAATGTAGATAGGGTGTTGCTATAGTTTTAAACATGTTGTTTTTCAAGCTAAGATGGCAAGTGGACATTCTCAAACTATGGGTGACCAACAGACCCGGTTTCCCTACGGGGCGGGTTGAGGTCACCTGCAAATGTATATTTTATTTTTGTTGTATATAATAGGAAAGGTCATACCGTAGCTTACAAAAAAAAAATAGTTATGTTTTTGTTTTTTTTTAATTAATTAATTAAAAACTACCATATGAATGAGAATTATTGTTATATAAGCATGGGGTTTTATTAATTCATGATATTATCGATATATTAATTTATATTATAATTAATAGTAATAATAATAATTTAAAATGCAAGCATAATGGTTTGTGCCATATTTTAATAAATGTGATTTGCTTCCATTTCCTCATCACTTTCATGTGGACATAAAATACCTCCTCATTGGAGCTCTTCATTTCTACTAGGTCATCCGCTAGCTTTTGGGTTCTTTCCCTTGTGATGGATTTATCTCCTCCTACAACCCCATCCATGGGGAAAAAGTGAAACCCCAACTATGAAAACTCCTCTTCTCACAAGACCGAAGCATAGTGCCAAGGTCAATATCTTGAGACTAGAGTCATTATGCGATAATGGCATTGGTCCCAGTGGGAATTGATCAAATTATGTGTTCACAAGAAACCATAGTGTTGAGCTCAACGATGGTGACAAACAACAGAGCCTTGGTAATGGCGTCGGCCAAGGAAATATTGTCCCATTAGGTTTTGAGTAGGAAGATGTTGTAGCAGAGCATTGATAAATTGGAAGATGTTGTGGAGGAAGTGATCAAGGTTTAGTTAGGGGATAAATGGGATGATCTCATGATTGAGGTTAGTTGGCAACTTATAGAGGAAGTTATGAAGAACCTTGATATACCACAATATCTCATAGATCAGAGTGCCCAGATCTAGAGAATTTCACATTCTTTGTGAGGCCAATCTCATGGGGTTCCTTTTTTATGCAATTCAAAGCCCCAAATCCTCACTTGTAGTTAGGATATAGGGTTGGATGGGAATCCCATATGACAATATTCACCTTCTACATGAGGGAAGGAAATTGTAAGACTCGAAATCACTCATTGAGTACTACATATCCAATGATGTCTCTATTTATCTAGTGTCAAGATTACAAGGTGGAGACAAAGATTATGGAGTGTCCTCCTCCTCCCATTCCAAATAATCTAAGGATTTCCTAAAGCTAAGACCTTCACCTCCGAACCCACAAGATGTCTTATGGCTTGCATTTAGATCATGATGTGAACATTCCATCCCTTAAAGTGAATAATGTCATAATCAACTTCATGCCGACAGATTATGAACAATAGATGATATTTTTTTTTAATGGATTTTTGCCAATGGAATTTTCTCTTCGAGAATGGCTCACAATTAGTCTCAAAATGTAGAGTTGTAGTTTTGCTCAAAAGGAATCTTTGTAGCGCTATTTATAAATTTAGAGGGTTTACACACAATTTTTGAACAAGGACGTTGGTTTTCGGGACATTCTGGTCTCTCATTTCAACCATGGTTTTTTTATTTACCTTAATCCTCTCTCTATGTTTCCTTTGGAAACTCCAACATGGGTTCAGTTTCCTCACCTACCCAGCCATTTCACACAAGCTAATACCTTAGAATATGTGGAAATATTTTAGGACGCTTCGTCAAAACATAAACTAAAAGGTATCTAAAAAGGATTATTTTGTTTTCTTGCATATGTGTTAAAGTGAACCTTAGTAAAGAGTTGATAGATTGAATTTCCATTTTTTTCTAAAAATAATTTGTCCCCATTTTACAATATAAAAATATTTTATCTTAAAATTACCAAAACATATAAAATCTCATATAAAATCATTAAAAATTCAAATATTTTTACAAACATTTTATACTTTGCATTTTAGACATTACTAAAATTTACCAAAATTTCTAAACTTAAAATATATTTCCATCTTTAAATTTTTCATTATAAATTATATCCTCTACCATTACAATTTCCATTATTGTTAAACTCTTACTCCATATATCCTCACATAACTAATTTTCAAATTTGATTTTCTCTTGGAAAAATATCCCTACCTTCACAATTACAAATTCTTTTCTAACATCGTGCGAGCCAAAAATATGTTTATATATTAAATTTAGAATTCTTATTAAACCAAAAACACAATATCCTCCGGCTCAAAACCAAGAGAATATTTTGAGGTATGTTGATAAAATAGAATTCCCACGTAGAAATAGATTTTACTTTTCGGTTGCAAGTGTTCATTAATTTTTAGAATTTAATGTTTTAATACTGATCTTTCTTTGATCTGTTTATTTATAGAAATTTCTCATTATATTATTAAAACAAAAATTTTAATCTATGCAATACCTCAATATATTATAATCTATGAAAATTTTATTTTACTACTCTTCTCTGCAATTTTATTATTCATCTCTTATTTTTTCTCTACTATTATTTTATTCATCTCTTATATTCTCTGCCAATTCATAAAACTTTATAATTCACCTGTATTCTATCTCCATCATTTCTTCATAAAGGTTTATTTTGTTATACAGACTCTCCCTGATCGTTTTCCCTCGACATTTGTTGTAAAACATGGAATCCTCTAATAAATTATGTCCCTCCTATCTCCTATGATTTCATTAATTAAAATAAAGTGCAGCATTAAAAAAACATTCCACTAATAAATTATCTCCCTCCTATCTACTGTGATTTCATTAATTAAAATAGAGTGCAGCATTTAAGAAAACATTCCACTCATTTCAACTCAATGTTATTTTTAATAAATGCAAGATAAAGATAAATAGGTAAGGAATATTTAAAATTTAGATTATCTCCCATCAGAATGCTATCCTCTTTACTTATTTTTCATTAATAGAAAAATATAATTTTTGTCAATATGTATAGAATATGTATAGTTTAGATTATTTCTAGTAAATGCCTTCCTCCTCACTTATTTTCATTAGTGAGAGATATATTTATGGCATATGTTAAAATAATATTATATATTATATATATATATACAATCTTCAAAAGTTCCAGTGTGTATTTTGCAACCTTTATCTACTATTTAGTATTTTTCGACTCTTTTTTACTATTGTCCTTGTTTTTTAATTTTCATACTCACACTTTCAGGTGTCTGTTATTTGTTAGGTTTCTTTCATATTCAAATCTATTTTCTCATGTTCATACACACTTTCTCTCCTAAACACTTTGTCTTATATTTCTTTCTTATTCAAATCTATTTTCTCTAAACTATTTTTTTTGTTTGAACACACATTCTCCCTTAAACACTTAATCTTATCTTTGATATCTCTCCGGCTGAAAAAGGTTTTCCAATAAATTAAGGTGTTCCTAATATTTCCTCTCGTATATTCTATTGATTATTAATTTAAAAATTATCCTTGAACCAACAATCCATGCATCCATTCACACCTTATATTTAGTAATGACCCTATATTACAATCTTATATCTACTCAATTGACGGAACATATTTTTAGAACATTCTTGTATTTCCTTTTTTTGTCTTTGGTTACTCTTGACTCTAATGGTTTCTCTGCTGCCATAAGGGCGAGGGCACATCGAAATGGATCTGTTTCGTTTTCTTTTGCTTTACTCTTGAGATGAGGAGTTGTGCTTCTTTTTTTTCTCTTGTTTGTTGTACTGTAAAGTATGAGGGTTTTATTACCTCCCTTCTGTTGCGCTAACCTTGCTTACTCATTTTCAGGTAGGAAATAATTTATTCTTTTAAGAAGAAAAAGTACATTTTTTTTTTTCTCAGGTGTTATAATTTTTGAAGTATATTGAAATTTATAAAAAAAAGCTTACAAATTTTTTTTGGGTCTCTTTCTTTCTTGAATCCCAATTACTCTAAATGTTGTAAGAGAAATAGGGCTATGTTGAGAACTTATCCTTTCCTTCTCTCGAATTCAAGCTCGAATTGAAGTGAGCTTCAAATATTTGCATCAACCACAAGAATCTAGAACACCATCTAATTAGATCTTCCCTCGTTCTTCTATTCCAACTTTGGTTATTTTCTTCCATCTATAATGAGAAAGATACGTTATCTTCGTTTCTTTCTTATTCATGCTTACTTCTTCCCCTCCATTTTCCTTCCAGCTATATTTTTGAGGGATTTTTTTAGTATAAAAAGGAGTGGTTGTAATTATAATTTTTTTACGTAGTTACATTTAAGTTGATTCTTTAACTAAATTATGGAACCAAATGCTATTGTGATCATAGTTGTAACATTCAATTCACTTGGAACTCATTTGCATTCTCTAGATTCATTCATTAGGATCAATTGCTCCATAACATGGAATTAACTCTTTAATGCTTGCTTATGCTTACATGTACTCTCTAGTGCATTCTCATGGTTGCATGTACTTTCTAGTGCATTTTCATGCTTACATGTACTCTATGTTGGCAATAATTCCATTTATAAAACACATATTATGTGCAATAATTCCATTTATAAAACACATATTATGTGGGATGACAATTCATATTCTAGCTTTATGTTTTTTTGGAAGTTGTCATGGACATCCAAAGAACTTGAACTTTGTTGAGGTGCATTGTACTCACTAATTCATCAGGAATTCATCAAGACCCACAATATAGCTATCATTAACACATATTACCACTTTTTATTCACTATTATACATTCCATATCATTGAACACATTTTCTATTTTTAGTGAGTCTATTTTTAATAAAAATTTATATAAAAGAAAATATTCTATTTTTAGGTATTTCAATTTTTACCCGTTCTATTGTTAGTAAAAATACAACTAAGCTAACATGTGCATAACTAGTTAATTAATTTCTAGCTCTTCACTCCATTAATGGGCATTCACTATTCCCTCCATTATTGGATATTCACATATAGATCTTTAATCTTTTCCCTAATGTAAATGCACAATCCCTCAAAACTAGTTAATTATACTCTTCAGTCGAATCCACAATCCCGCATAACTGGTTAATTATTTTCTAACTCTTCACTCCATTAATGGACATTCACTCTTCCCTCCATATTCACACTTAGATCTTGATATTGTGCTTTAAATCCAACAAAATTGCCCAAATTGATTAAGTATGATTAAAAAAATGAGTATTAGGGGTTTTGAAAGATACATCAACTGTTCTATGCACAGCAAACAAGATAATAACACACCTTAAATTTGTGATAGGTTTATATCAATACTTCACAATAGAAAAGTTAACCCAATTTAGTAAGCAGTGTTCAACTTTGCTATTATGTGGTTCGAGCGATAAAATCATGAAGCAATTTTATTAATGTGCCAAATGTTTATACCTTCAAATGTAACTGATCGTTTCTGGATCGAGTCAACGACTCTTTGCCTTGTTTATTTTTATACGTTGAAGGCATAGTTGTTTGCATTGTTTAGCTACACTTATGATAACGTAACATAGGTGGATTGCTGAGGATGAAAGGAAACGTCGATACCCTTAACAAAGTTAAAATTACACGCAGATACAAACAGTTTGTTCTAAACTTTTTGTGGAAACCCAAATGGTAAGGAAAGCGATTGGCAAGTGCAGCGACTCATTTAATTAGTAAGAGCTGCGGTTAGATATACAGATTAAGACATAGAAATAATTAATCACCAGATATTTCGATATTAGTAGAGGGATAGAGCGTCAAAGGAAGTGTTGAAGAGAAAACAGTGGATAGTCATGCCAAAGTAGAAAGGGTATAACCGAAACTCGAAAGCCCATATTTCCATCTATCTCGATATTGGAATAAGAATCATCTACATATTCCAAGCAAAGTCCAATTAAGACTCCCAGTCTACACCGTCTTCGTAAGAAATTATTTGTGCAAAGTGATCCTCAGAAGCTAAACAACGAGAGCCAGACATTGAATTTCAGTAGGTCACACAGCAAAAAATGATACTCATGTAATACCAACAAATCAGAGGACAATCACAGCCAGCTCTCGTGGGCCAACAAATCAGAAGTTTATTAGAGCCAGACATTTGATATAGATAAGTCAGAAAGCCCACCTTAAAACAATGTTTGCACTAACTCGTGCCTCATCCTTTCTACAAGACAAATGCTAGTGTTAAGATACCAAAATAGTCCTTGAAAATCTTCAATTAGTAGCATGGGAGACAGGTCGGCTATTATGGATAAAATTCATGGAATCGTTATTATGGCGTATGAGCTGGACATTTAGCAACAAAATGAAAGAAGGCAATTTCCCGTTCCGAGTGATGTAATGAAACTTCCTGGACTATTCTACGATGGGATCATGGGCTACCTTGGTATTTTGAAGGATTCTTAGATGTGGCACGGACTTAATGTCAAAGGGTCTTGAGCAGAGTCAATAACGTATCAAAAGGTTTATAACTATGTGGATTCCATCACTAATGAAGGTATCGCGCACAGCTCTTTGCGTCTTTGTCTCTACCGTATCCAGATAGTGAAGAAATCCAATTGTCCTGTGGTGAAAGTTAGTTTGTGCAAATGTATTCTGGCAATATGTTGATTATGTCTGAATAGTCATTTCCGGGTTTGGAATTGTTGGAAAATGACTCCCAACCACGGCAAGCACGGCATTAAACGACTAACAACCAATGTCAGAAAGTAACTAGCCACTGCATCAAACGACCGAAAACAAGTCTCAGAAAGTAAGCAAACAGATTAAGCAAGCCGTCTTTTGTAGCAGGCAGCAGATTTTGTTTTTTAAGCTGAAAGTTAAGTGACTATTCAGGCTCTTACTACTCAATAAATGAAACTACAGAGAGAATTAATTTATGTGACTTTCCACCCATCACTTGCCATTACATTTTTATCTAAAAGAAAACTTGACCATGAGCTGAAGTCTCAATTTTAATTTTGTAAATTTTAATATAAAGTATTTTGTCTGCACGCTCACGCTCAAACACATAGTTCTATTTCTAGTCTTACTAATGCATCCCTTGCTCTACTCTGTTTTACAGCGTGGCGTTACTCTATTTTACTATACTGTTACTGTGTTTAAATTTTCTGGGTTTTTATCCTCTACCTCGAAAACAAACAGGAGTGAGGGATTGTAGTGTTAAGACTGGAAAACGATTCAAATAATTCCAGATTTAAAACAATGAAGATACTAATCATATGAGAACTAAATTCAATGTTCACCCGTAACCGCAGGAAAAAACTAAAAAACGCATTATTATTTTGGAAAAATAATTAATTTGGCTGCTGGAAATCTGGTTCTGTGTACAAACTATTTCTAAGATTTTATTACTCCAAAATATAATTATGTTGCTATTTTCCTTTTGTAATATCTTTGTGTCTGGTCATTTTCAATTCGTACACATTATTTTTCTGCTCTGTTTTTTTTTTTATATCTTGAGACACGAGCTGGCATCGTCACTCATGGCAGATCCTGTTATTTGTCGCTGTAAATTTTGTTTATGTCCAAGCATTTTGTTTTGTTTACAATGAGATCATTGGAATAAGCAGATTGCTTCGCTTTCCAGAATGGCAACAACATCTGCTTATAACCTCATCGTAATGTCGGTAGTGTGCAATATAGGCTATATACAATGGTACATATTCTCAATAAGTCACATGTCAGACCAAACTGTGATAAGAGACGTGATAAACTGTGGCACAGTAAAGCAGAATCAACCTAAACATTTGAAAGTATTTGGGGATAAATGTTATATAAAAAATAATGATAAAAAGGTAGGAAAATTTTATGCTAGGAATATTTTTGGGATATTTTTCAAAAAGCAAGGGATAGAGATGTTATAATAAAATATTGCATAAGATTATGGAATGAATAGATGTTAAAGTTGATGAAGAGCTTCCCAATAAAAACAAGAGTAAATGTTTGATCAATTTTCCATCATCATTATATATGTGAAGATAGTGAAGTAAAAGATCAAGAATTAAAAGATACATAGACATATTCAAAAAGACCTTTACCTTGAAAATCAAATTATCGGAGATAAAAGTGAAAAAAAGTGGAGTACAAACAAGGAAGCAACTAGCAGAAAAATCTGAGCAAGTTCATATAGTTATGTTGTCACACACAAAGTCAAATAACTTTGAATAGGAAAGTAAAGACACAAGTTGGACAGATGCTATGAACAAGGAGTTAGATCAAATTGAGAAGAACAATACCTTGGAACTAATACCTAGACCTGCTAGAAAAGATGGCATTGGCACAAAATGGATATTTAAAATAAGATGAATGAACAGGGTCAAGTTGTTAGAAACAAAGGCAGAATAGTGTGTAAGGGTTACTCACAAGTGGAAGGTCTTGATTATGAGGAGACTTTTGCACGAGTTGCGAGAGTGGAGACAATTAGGATGTTTTAGGCCTTTGCATGTTACAATGGTTTCAAGGTGTACCAAATGGACGTGGAGTCTCCCTTACTAAATGAAAATCTTGAGGAAAAAGTTTATATGAAACAACCTAAAGGCTTTTCATTATCAAATGAGCCTAACTATGTCTGCAGGTTAAAGAAAGCACTATATATTCTTAAACAAGCACCACAAGCATGGTACTCTAGACTAGACAATTACCTTCAAAAACAAAGTTTCAAGAGAGGAGGGGCTCATAATAATCTATACATAAAGGTTGATGGAGATGAGTTACTTATTATAGTTGTGTATGTGGATGACATTATGTTTGGCATCAATAAATATCATCTAGTAGAATGGTTTGCTGAAGACCGAGTTTGAAATGTCTATGATTAGAGAGCTCCAAATCCTACAAAATCCTCCAGACATATTCATTTCTCCAGAGAAATACCTAATAGATATGTTGAAAAGATTCCCAATGGAGTATTATAAATCAGTCTCAACCCCCATGATTTTTAGATGTAATGTATGTGCATATGGTGAATCACCTGATGTGGATCAAAAGCTTTACATATCTATGATATGAAGTCTTTTATACCTAAAAGCTTCTCGAAAAGATATAATGTTGGCAGTCAAATTAGTAGCAAGATATCAATCTACGCCAAAACAAAGCCATTTATAAGCAATAACAAAAAGATATTCAGGTACTTGAAGAGGACTATAGAGTAAGGACTATGGTAATTGAAAGGTAAGGACTTTACATTGACAACGCACACAGATGCAAACTGGGCGAGCTATGTGGATCACAAAAAAAGTACAATTGATGGTGCATTCTATGTAGGAGAGTCTTTGGTGGCATGGCTAAGAAAAACAAACATTAGTTCTTCTATCTATCGTGGAAACTTAATACATAGAAGCTACATCTTGTTGCACACAAGTGTTGTGGATGAAAAAAACACTTCAAGACATGAAGGTAAATTTTAATGAACCTATATCTATAAAATGTGATAATACAAGTGAAATAAGCATTTCAAAAAAACGTGTTCTCCATTCAAAGACAAAGCATATGACTATAAAGTACCACTTTCTCTGAGAACAAGTTGCTCAGCAAAAAGTGAAGTTGCAGTACATACCCATAAAAGAACGAATAATGAATATATTTAGAAAGGCCTTTTCTAGAGAACCTTTTGAATATCTAAGAAACAAGTTCGGGATAATTTCTGCAAACTCTCTTCACTGATATGGCTTCAAAAGGAGAACTTAATATACTGCAGAGTATATGAAATTGAGCACATTCTAAGGGGGAGATTATAGGAGCATGAAGGATTAATGCAAAGGAACAAGAGGCTTATGACTATGTCAAGAAATTGAACCAATTAAGAAGCAACAAGAATAAAAACATCATCAAATTGTGAAATCAACCCACTTTCTTCATGAGCTAATGACATCAATCAAGTTCAACATTCAAAAGCCCATTCCTCAATGATTTTTTTTTATCTACAAACACACATACACATACACATATATATAGTGTAAATAAACATGTATATAAATATTTTCAACCATACATAGTATTGCTAAGACAATTGCATATCTATTCAAAGCATGTTGGAAGATAAGCCTAACTTATTGTATAAATGCATCATCAATTTTTCTAAAAATTCTTCATCTTATGATAAATCTAAGTGTTTATATTAAATGCATCAATGTATTTTATGATGATCCTTGTATTTAACTGCCATGTGATGTATGAAAACCTGACATCCTTATCAATATAAACATGGAAGAAAAAGAAAAGGTACTACCATCAAATGGAGGAAAAGATTCTGTTATATTCAAATATATATGCATGCAAGAAAAAGAAAAGATATTTCCATCAATCCTAGGAGAAAATTATATATATTTTATGTTTGGTTTATAGAAGCATTCATCATGAAGCATCATGAGATCAAAATCTGAACCATATTATTTGCAATCTCTATGTGAAGACATCTATCTCAACAACTAATTAAAGGCTGTACCAATGTAAAGAATGCTTTCACGTACAATCCTTTATGATTGCAAGAAACTTCTATTGAAATAAAAATGATTCCGCAAATAATTAAGTTACATTGCTAAAGTTCACTGCATCACTAGGATTTCTCTAAATCTTTCAACACAAAGAATTTGATGCAAGAAGAGTTAAAGTGTATTCATCATCAATAAAAGAAATATCTTGAAAAGCATCAACAACACAATTCAAAATGAAGATAAGATGAGGATCCACCACCACCTCATGAGGATTCGAATGAAGAACAGATACATCAAGAACTTATAGCTATTCTAAAGCATAACATTTAAATTCAAATAGAGCATCCTCCATATCTATTCAAGATGCAAAAAATAAAACTCATATATCTCATAGCAGGTAAATGGACAAACATTGGATTCAACTTCAATGTATTGCCAAATATATTCTCACAATCATTGAGATGCAATTCCTGGGCATTCAGTACTAAGAAAATCTCAAGAACAACAAAACTTTGGAAAAAAGGCTACCAGTGCATGCTATTGAAAAGGAAATCACTAGCCTTGGTTAATCTCATATATTGAAAAAGAGATAAAAGGAAAAGAAGGATATCCCCAAAGGCTCAAGAAACATTGCAGAGTAAGAAAACAAATCAAAGAAGGAAGTGGGAGCCCAAAGATAATTAAGCACTCGGAATAAACTCTATATGCAATTGGTAAGATATGGCTAATGAAAAATAAGCTAATGCAAAGAAAACAAACAATGAGGACTGTGTGCAATTATGGATATGAAGACTTGACTTGAGCAGAAATGTCAGGAGGCAAGAAAAACTAATAATAAGTGTTGACAGGCCCATAGATAGTATTGATAACAAGGTAAATGCGATATTGATTCTATGAGTAAGATTCGTAACTGATCGACATTGTAAATATCACCCAAACGTGTTTCAATGGATTATGGACAAAATGATGGCTTATTCCAATAAAACGCTGCTAAGAACATTAAAGCTGATAGGTGAAACTAAGCGATGGATTTAACCAAAAAAAATTATTGAAAAATATTCTGCACATTATTAGAAATCCATTCAACTTCGTTTATTCCACAAGCATTGAACCAATATCATATTATTTTATTGTAACATGACGAATTATAATCATAAGATGGTTGTTAGATCATGGATCATATGAATTAAGATTAAGTAACGGAAAGGGACTTCTGGCCATTATGGTTATTCTAATATCGTGATTCTGAGCTGGAAGCTTTTGTGCAACGTTAGTGGCTATTACCGTCTACAACAATTCCTATCATCAGCTATGACTGCTCACGACAAAACTGATTTATTACAATTACCTTAAGGCAACTCTATGGAAAGTAATAACGGCTTTCACTCGTGGAACTTGTGATAAGTTACATGGTAGAATGTTTTTGGAATATATAGAGCGAAAGCCATGATTGAGAATGATATAATGCGACGACGCATGGAAAAGATATTAAATGATGCATTTAAAAGGATATAATAGGATGTGTGATCAAAGAATAAATGCACGAAATGAATAATACAACCGATGTGTTACAAAATATGATATATTTACCACAACAGTTGCAAAATTATGCTTGGTATCATTGCAAAATTATGGTGGATAATATATTGTGTTATGGAAATACAACGCTGCAAAGATGCAAAGGATCATATGCCCGCACATGCATTATAATGGTACTGCGAATATGAAGTGCATTGGAAGGAGAAACAAAATCAACGTGCCACTACAATTGATAATACATTGCATGACATTGAATATATGTGTGCACATATACGTTGAATACTAATTCAAATGGAACATCGAAAACTATATAATAGCAACTTAGAGACACCAACAGAAAGCAACAAGAAACATGGGAGTTATAAAGAGAACATGCTTATGTCATGAAACAAAGGAGGAATGACATACATTGTGCAGCACCCTCTTCTATCAACAAAACCTTCATGGGTATAAACATTAATGGACACCGTTGATGGACAACCTTAATGGTATCAACATTAATGAACAATGTTAATGGTCTCAACGTTAGTGGGAAACCTTTCAGTGAATAATGTTTATGGTATCAACGTTATAGGGTTAACGGTATTAGTGTTTGAACAACCTTAATGGTATTAACGTTTAAATCTCTCTAAAATGTCGACAATTACATGGTCCAAAATCTCTGATATGTTTTCTGTATTATTAAATGACTTCATCATTATTTGCCTCCATCGTCCTCTCTACAGAAGCATCAAAGTCGACTAACCTTTTGTATGCATTAGGGTTTTGTGCCCTAGTCAAGAATTATTCAAAACCTATTCAAACAAATATTACATTATATATTAAAGTTTTTTTTTAATGCCTATTCAACATATCTCTAATGCTTATTCAACACCCAATTCACTCTTTAATGAACAATTCTCACACAATGGGCCCGATATTACTTCCTTATCAAAATATCTCGTACACTCGCATCGATATAGGATAAAAACGGTCACTTCATTTTCGACTTGTCCTTTGGCACATATAATCATTGCGTTGACACGTAATTGGCATGACTGAATTAATATGGAATGCATAAGAAGCTTGTCGATGTGTATATCTCGGAGTTTATGGAAAAATTAGAGCATGGACAAAATTTAATGGTTATGGAGAAACAAGTGAAGTTGGTTTCATTATACCTTTCAAAGTGCTCTTGGTAGAAGTTTTGAGTTTCTCTTTATAGAAGTTTTGAGTTTGTGTGAAACGAATCCCTTGTCATTGAGATACAAGGGGAGCAAATAATGAGATTAATGAGATTTTTTTAGTTAGAAAAATTTATGTTGTTATCAATGTCAAAGAAAGAGAATGTTGGAGATATACTAATGTCACATCCAAATAATATTTCATAATTACCTAAGCTTATTCTAAAAAATAAAATGTGTCTTAATACTAGACTATGAAACCCTAACCCTAGACTATAAAAAACTTGCCATATATAATCCTAATAATCTAAAATCCCTATCACATTATAATACTTTTATAAAAGTCCTTTATAAAATTTCCTTGATACATTATGCGCATACTTTTTCTCTATTCCTAAAAATGAAAATAAATACAAATAAAATCTATCTACCATTCTTCTTGTGACAGCCCCTCATTAATTATAATTAAAAATCACGTTCTCAGAGCATTTCCTAAACTACGATATTAAAATCTCAACCCAATGATATTTAACCTAATTTGGCTTCATCCACATGCAAGTCGACTCCATTATAAGTTGTGTCACTTCAAA
The DNA here is from genome assembly GCA_000404065.3 of Pinus taeda. Classification (NCBI taxonomy): domain Eukaryota; kingdom Viridiplantae; phylum Streptophyta; class Pinopsida; order Pinales; family Pinaceae; genus Pinus; species Pinus taeda. The sequence continues at coordinate 20,370 of APFE030059616.1, forward strand.
AAGTAATGTATTAGCTATAAATATATGGCTTGAGTTATTTCCATCTCAGATCATTAAAAATGGGTCAAATCAATTGAGATAGTCACAAATAAAAAGAAGTTGAGAAAATGAGATATCAGCCGTTGCTTCAAAAGGTATAAAAAGAGGTAGATAGATTTTTTAAATTGGAAAAATAGTATAAAGAACTCATTTGTAAATATGTATATCATCTATATTGAGAAATCTAAATTTTATAAAGATATTGTAAAAGATGATATTTTAGTTTTATTATATATAATAAGTTGTACATATTTATATATAATTATTTAAATTAAAATATTGTTAAAAATGATATTTAGCTTTTATGGATCTTTATTATTATGTATAATAAATTGTAGAAATTTATATATAAATTATTTAAATTATATAGCTATTGAAAACTACCATTTAAAATTAATTAAAATGATGCAACTATTTTATCTCATGATATAATATTCAAACTCAAATTATTTTCACTAGAAAAGCCCACCCGGAATTCCATGTTTCCATGTGGAAGACTTGTAAACTTGCAAACAACCATTACTTTCAACCACACCAAAAAATATATTTCCAAACTGCAAAACTAGTCATGTTTTCTATATATGGATATACAATTAATAATTATCATTGGTATTTGTTCTACTCTAGGACTTCTCACGTAGACTTCTCATTTAGAAGACTTCTTCGAAGAACTACTTAGAGGTTACGTAAACAAAAAAGGGTTTATTTTTGTTTATAGATTTATTAATCTATTGAATCATCCTGTAAGATTCCTTCACGCCAAATTACATAAACAGAAAAGGGTTTAATTTTGTTTATAGATTAATTTAATCCATTGAATCATCCTGTCAGATTCCTTCACGCTAAATCTCCGGCAACAAAGTATCATCGTGGCATGTTAGTTGTAAACAAATGGGTAAATATTTAAACTTACCCTATATGTTCCACAACAAATCCAAGAAAAAGATAGGGGTATTTTTGGGAGCAGTTCTTGGTACATGAAGAGGGATGAGGGAGTTTCATCGTGGCATGTTAGTTGTAAACAAATAGGTAAATATTTAAACTTACCTTATATGCTCCACAAAAAATTGAAGAAAAAGATAGAGACATTTTTGGCAACAGTTCCTCGTACATGAGGGCCTTTCATTCTGCCTGAGAAAAAGAGGGATGAGGGAGAATGCAGATATGAACAAAATAAATATATGCAATAGACAAGTAAATTCTTAAGACAAGGTAGACATTAAAGCTCATAAATGTAGCCACATATAGCCTCAAATTTTGAATCTCACATGCCATCATTTTGGACTAATAAAAATAAAGAATTTTTCCCTAAACTCGGTATCCATCGTTATGCATATTGAGTACACACTAAGGTATTGAGTACACACACCCTTACCCTTATTGATAGCTGCTTAGAAGAAGTTACATTTGAGATGTGACTTGAGAGTACCAATCTCTTGAAGTATGCATGCAAAGTTCATATTTTTTGTGGAATCACAACTCTGTATTTTCTATCCTATCAATTAATGAGTGTTAATATTTCAAAAGAGCCTAATTCCTTTGTAAGCTTGTAATATTTTTAAAAGAAGAATGTAGGTATCATAAAACTTATTTCTTATGTTATATAATACAAATAAATTTAATTATATAATTGGAAAATGAAAAATAATATTCATTAATTAACACTAAGTAAAGGAAAAATGTTTTTATTTTAGATTTTGAAATGTAATTTTGGTGATTAATATGTGGTAGAGATCGTACAAAAATTTTAAATAAATTTTAAACAGGACACCTTACTCTTATGGAAGTTAAAAACAATAATAACCAGGACACTAGGAAGTTATTGAACTTAGTTATTGAACTTAAAAACAATAACGAGTACACTTAAAATTGACAATACAAACATATTTACATTAAAAATTAGAATATTCATATTAATGTTGATTTTCCTGGTCGATGAGCTTCAAAATCATGTGCTCGCACTGGGTAAGGGCCTGCAGGTGGTTGGTCGAGCCACACATATTCCTTCCTTGTGCTCAGGAGTGCCATCAGGTAGTGGTGCACGGGCAACTGCACCCCGCCCACAAATTGAAGCCGGTGGAAGAGGAGCATATCGTAGTTGTGGTGGATGTTTCTGCCAAGTGAGTTCTCCACCAGCAACACCACCCAGTCTACAACTCAAAGCTCCACTGCCTGAAAAACCACCTCGAACTAGTCACATGATATAGATGCAATCCAATAGTGCACCATAAGTTTTATGGTCAGTGCCATAAACTCCACGAACTCTTCTAGAACATCGGCTTAAAAGGTGGGCACAGATGTCAAGTGGAGAGTTTTTGATGGCTTAAAAGTCTATGAACAGATGTCAAATGGACATTAAAAATGTAGACAGTTGAACTGATTCAAATGAAGGCCTATCAACCTAATAAAAGGGGAGAGTCTAAAGTGAGAACACAGAGGAATTAGTCAACACCTCGTAAACTCACTCAAAAACATCATATCTATTCTAGAGATATTTCTAAAATCTCGTGGAGACTTATTTAAAACTATAGTGCAAATTTATTATAGACCTGCATTTTTTCCTTGTCACAGATTTTGATACAGATACGTATTCTTTTTTTGGATGAAGTCTTATAGTTGGGACGAGAAGGAGGTGATGAATCCCATCATCTTAATATTGGACGAGTGTTAGTATTGCTAGGGTTGTATTTCAACTAGTGGACGAGTTATCATTGTTACAAGACCACATTGACTCTCTGTACTATGTACCTTTCCTGAAGGGTCGACTCCTTATATGGAGGGAGTATCTTTCTTATGACTGAAGATGTCGCTCACTAAATAAATTTCTGAGCTTGGTTGAAGGCATATCATTAGATTTATTATTCAGTGATGGTGTTGCGATAAGAGAAGCTACTTCCTAGTATCCTTAATTTCTAAACACTGAACCAAGAGAACCTATGCTCTTCTATACTTTTGGGTCACAACCTACAATAGTCAAGTCTACTTCTAGCTTACATATAACAAGTTTATTGTTCCCTAGAAATATATGTTGTTACTTCTCTGGTTGTGATTGTGTATGTTGGACAACTATATAGATGAACTCGTAAGTATTAAGATTTTGTAGAAGAAATCATGTTGAAGCATACTTCTTGAAGTAATTTGTAGAATATCTAGTGTCAAAGCCTATTGAAGACCCCTTTGGAGCATTTCCTTGAAGATATCTCTGAAACATAATTTGAGTCTTGGTTGAACATTGTTCTTGTACCAGTCATTGGAGCCGAATTTGAGGAGAATAAGAACATCTTGGAGAATATGTTGGCACAACTCATTGAACACTTCTGGAAGAATTGTTGAATACTTTTATAAGTTTCATTGGAGACATTAGTGGAGACCCCATAATACAATTATGGATCGTTGAAGAAGACATTGGGAGTCGTGAAGTATAACAAAATACATTTTGACGAAGTGAATTGGAGGGTTGGAGTCCAAGAGGTTGGAGCATTGAAAAGACAAGGTTGGTGCCATGGAGGATAGGTTTTGAGCCCTAGAGGATCATAGTCCTGAAGAAAATAGGTCAGAGCCTGAATCAGATACAGGGTCAAAGCCCTTAAGGTTGGTGCCTCAAAATTTAGAAGGTTGGAGCCTTGGATGTCCAAATTAGTGCTTGGCAGAATACAGGTTGTAACCTAGGAGATTTAATATCGGTGTCTTCATCTAGGGTTGGATCCCTTGAGCTTAGTACCTCAAAATTGACAAGGGTGGAGCCTTGGAAGTCCAAGTTGGTGCTTGGCACAATACAGGCTGGAGCCTGTGAGATTGAAGATCGATATCTTCATCTAGGATTGGATCCCTACATATATTGCACTGGATTTATTATAAATAAGGAATTAATAAAGGAATTTATTCTTATTGTTCAATTTGTGTTCTAAATATAAGTGATATAACTGGTAAAAATAACAATTGAAATGAAATATTGATTCACCCCCTCAGTATTTCCAACAATTGGTACCAGAGTGAGTACATTTACTCAAAGCCAAATAGCTTCAATGTTGATCCTCAGAACAGAAATGGAAAAACTAGGGACGAATGCCTCCAATCCTCCTAAATATGTCACTTCCTCAATTGCGAAAACTGAAGATAATCAAATTGGGAAGGTTCCATTGTTTAATGTTAACTTTGATGTATGGAAGCTAAGAATGGGAAATTTCTTAATGTATTAAGACGTTGGAGTATGGGAATCAGTGATTATTTATAACATGATGAATGGAGTATCCAAGCAGTACAATAAAAATGTGATGAAGACAATATTGAATGCACTGCCAAATTCTATAAAGGCCAATTTGGAAAAATGTTAGTTAGCAAAGGGTATATGTGACTAACTTCATGACCTTCAATGAAAAGGATCATTCACCATGACCACTAGTAAAGGAGATGATGGAAAGCAACAAGGAAGTCTAGAACCCATCAAGGAAGATGAAAATAAGAATAATGAGATCAATACCAAAGAAGACCTAGAAGATGAAGAAAGGAAAGAAGACTTTGAAGAAGATACCTTGACTAAATTTCTAGCTTCCACGGAAGAGATTGACATTTGAAAAAGGAAAATGGGGAACTTAAGAAGAAAGCGCAAGATGGTGACCAACACAAGACAAGAAAGGAAGTTGACCTTTTCAATCTTCAAGTACTAGAAAGAGATAAGGAGCACACCAAACTTAAGGAGGAATTTCATCAAAAAAAAGAAAGCATCATGAAGAAGTGATATCGATGAAAAATCAATTGGATAATGAAAAGAAAAGGGAAGAAACTTTGTCAATCCATCTTGAACAAAGACTCGAAATTTTAAAGAAACTTGAAGCAGAGATTGGTCGATATAAGGAAGAGGTCTCCTCCCTTAGATATCAGCTAGAAGAAGCAAGGAAACAAGCACAAGGAGCTGAGAAGGAAATGGAAGCTTTGGCATTCATAGAAGGGCAAGTTGATGAAGTAGAAAAAAAAATAAATACTATGACATGTCAACTAAAAGAAAAGGATCAAGATATTTTCATATTAAAATCAAATTTCGCCTCTCTAAAAATCGAAACACATGAAGTAACAAGGATGATGGAAGAAATGAAGAAGAAACAAGTTATCAAAGATGAAGATTGTGAAAAGTTAAAAGGATAAGTCATCAAAGGTATTCCCTTGATAAATAAGATATTGTCTATGCAGGTGAATCCTCGAGAAAGAATGATAATGTTGCAAATAATAAGGATGTGAGGAATTCTGGAAGAAATATTGATGCTCCTAGTTCTGGCAAAGTTAAGGAGAAGAGTCAAGATCACATTGGAAGAAACCCTACTTCAAGAAGATCTAAAGATGGTGTCAATGATGTAGGAGGTAATGGATATAATCAAAGAATCCCAAGGAAAAAATACTTCAGAGGTACATCAAGGAAATCTCCCTCTCTGAGGTATCAAAGTATATTTTTTTGTTATTTCTATTTTTGTACAAATTTTAGGCACATGGAAAACAATTGTAGGGAATACCACAAGGACAAATATAATGGTCCATATAAGTTCCCTAGAAGCAACTATCCAAGAAGAAGTCAATATTCTTCATCTATTTACAGAATGGAATGCCTCAAATATCATAACATTGGACATATGGCCCATGATTTTAACTTGATGGAGGTTCCTAAACAATCTAAAACTATTACAACCAAGCGAGAGAAGAAAGTTACATAGGTATGGAGAAGGAATAAAATTGAATCTGAATACCTCTTGAACACTCCAGCCAACAACACATGTTGTTGATATGATAAATATATCCTTGATATTTTAAGTGTTTGACAATGAGACTCTGCCTAAGGAGAAAATGCATACTGTTAGGGGGAGCTTATTATTCTTAATAATTCTTGTAGAAGCTATCTATCAATGGGGCCTATGAAATTCTTGATGAGTCACGCATGGAAAATAAGTTTTTGATAGATCACATCCTATGAGAAACTTCATTAGTGAACATGATTCCTTACTCATCTAGTGGACTATTGCTAAATATTTGTTCCACTTGATCACAAGGCAGAAATGTTTCTTGTGTGTAGAAGATAGAGGAGTTTATGCAGGCAGGGGGAGTTGGTTCGTCACATGAAGAAATGTAAACACATCTATCATGGACAATATTGCTAGAAGGAAGAGCTCCATGACAAGGGGATTGACATACCTACGAAGAACTACTTTTGACCAAGAAAATATGAGGAAGAAAAGAAGCATATTGACATAGGGAGTACTTGGGGACCTCGTTTTCCATCGATATTAAACGGGGAGAAAATGTTGGAAGGGAAATAATATTGCAATCAAGGACAAAAGGGGATATTGTTAATCAAGGTTTTCATTGATGTCAATATTGCATTATTGAATATGGAAACCCTAGCCTTCACCTACGGAGAAGTTGTTGTCCTATTTAATGAAAGTTATAGGATCCCTTGACTAGCCCTAGGTCTATGTTAGATAGCTCCTTACCCTATTGAAACCCTAGGCATTATCCCTAAAGATATAAGTGTGATGAAACCCTATACCCTATATCTATACCTTATCATAATGCTCATATTGACCTAAAAGCATAAATAAATGCATGTTAATGTCATGTCCTACCCTTTTCCCTAATGTCAAATCCAAATACTATTTCATAAATTCCTAATCCCAATAAGCTTGGAGGCCTAAACTATAAAATGTCTTAATCCTAGACTATTAAACCCTAAACCTAGACTATAAAAAACTTGTGATATATAAAACTAATAAGCCAAAATCCATATCACATTCCAATACATTTATAAAATTCCTTTATAAAATTTCCTTGGTACGTTATGCACATACTTTTGCTCTATTCCTAAAAGTGAAAATAAATACAAATAAAAACTATCTACCATGCTTATTGTGAAGGCCCCTCATTAATTATAATTAAAAGTCATGTTGTCGGAGCATTTCCTCAACTACGATATTAAAATATTAAACCAATGATATTTAACCTAAGTTGGCTTCATCCACATACAAGTTGAATCCATTATAAGTTGCATCACTTCAAAAATCAATGTATTAGCTATAAATATATGGCTCAAATTCTTTCCATCCCAGATCATTAAAAAACTATCAAATTAATTGAGATAGTCACATAAGAAGTCGAGAAAAGAAGATATAAAAGGGGACAATATAAAGCGAGAATGCAGAGGAATTAGTCAAAACCTTGTAAGCTCACTAAAAAAAATTGAATCTATTCTATAGATCCTTTTATAGTTCCGTAGATACTTATTTAACACAACAAGAAAAAATTTATTACAGACCTGCATTTTTTCCTTGTCACAAATTTTGATAGAGATACATATTCTTTTGTTGGAAAAAGTATTATAATTGGTACAAGAAAGAGGTGGTGAATCTCGTCATCTTAATATTGGATGAGTGTTAGTCTTGATGGGGTCGTATTCCCACCAATGGATGAGTTATCACTGGTACAAGACCATAGTGACTCTCTTGAGCATGTACCTTTCCTGAAGGGTCAATTCCTTGTATGGAGGAGATTGGTTGAAGGCATATCATTCGATTGATTATTCAGTGATGGTGTTGTGCTTAGAGAAGGTACTTCCCAGTATCCTTAATTTCTAAACACTCAACCAAGATGATCTACACTCTTCTATACTATTGGGTCTGCACCTACATAGTCAAGTCTACTTCTGTGTTGCATATAAAATGTTTATTGTTCCATGTAAATATATGTTGTTACTTCTATAGTTATGACTTTATATGTTGGACAAGTATGCACATGGAATTGTAAGTATTAATATCTTGTAGAATAAATCATGTTGAAGCAGACTTATTTAAGGAATTTTTAGAATATTGAGTGTGCAAACCTATTGAAGACCCCTTTGGAGCATTGTCTTGAAGATCTGTCTGAAAAATAATTTGAGACTTGGTTGAAGACTATTTTTGGACCAGAAATTGGAGCTGTGTTTGAAGAGGATTCAAATATCTTGGAGAATATGTTGGTACAACTCATTGAAAACATTTGGAAGCATTGTTGAATACGTTTAGAAGTTTCCTTGGAGATATTAGTGGAGACCTTCAAATGCATTGATGGGAGTCATCATGATGTAAATTGTTTGGATACGATGAAGTGCAGTGATGGCACCTTCGAAGAGAGTAAGGTTGTCATTGATGATGTGACTTGGAGACTACATTGAAGACTAAGCAAAGAATTATAAGGCTTATTGAAGAAGGCACTAGGAGCCATGAAGTATAACCAAATGCATTTTGACGAAGTGAAGTTGAGAGTTGGTGTACAAGAGGTTGGAGCCTCAAAAGGACAAGTTTGGTGCCTTGGAGGATAGGGTTGGAGCCCTAGAGGATCAGAGTCCTAAAGAAATTAGATCAGGTCCTGAACCAGATATAAGGTTGGAGCCCTTGAGGATGGTGGAAAATTGACAAGGTTGGAGCCTTGGAAATCCAAGTTGGATCTTGGGAGATTAAACATTGGTGTCTTCATCTAGGGTTGGAGCCCTTGAGGTTGGTACCTCAAAATTGACAAGGTTGGAGCCTTAGAAGTCCAAGTCGGTGCTTGGCACAATACAAATTGGACCCTGGAGATCGAAGATCAACATCTTCATCTAGCATTGGAGCCCTACATATATTTCCCTTGATTTATTATAAAGAAGAAATTAATAAAATTATTTATTCTTATTATTCATTTTGTGTTCGAAATATAGGTGATTTGAGTGGTAAAAATAACAATTGAAAAGAAACACTGATTCACCCCCGGTCTTAGTATTTCCAACACATGATAGTATAACTGTAAATGAGCTAAGAAACATTTGTGACATTATGTTATGATTGAGATATTTATGTCCTTTATATGTTGTAGCTTGAAAAGTAACAAGTTGTATCGTGTTGACGTAGAAGCCTTGTGTGGGTTGTAGCCTGCATAAAACTTGTGGAAGATGGACCTTCCTTTGACGTAGGAGCCTCTTGTAGGTTGGAGCCTACAAAAATATGATGTAATAAGGAGTAGAAACTTCCCTTCACATCACTTTCAGCCTAAAATTGGTGGTTTTCTCCCTTCAGGGTTTCCACTTATATCTTGTGCCTTCATGTGTTCATTCTTGCATGTTATGTGAATTTTTTGAATTATTGATAAATAAATATGCAAATTTCTCTCCTTGACACCTGAAAAATTAATTCAATAATAATTGAGCACAAAAAATGGTCACTTCATTTTCCACCAATCATTTGGCACATATAATCATTGTGTTGACACATAATTAGCATGATTGAATTAATATGGAATGCATAAGAAGCTTGTCGATGTGTATATCTCGGAGGTTATGGCAAAACTAGAGCATGGAAAAAATTTAATGGTTATGGAGAAACAACTGAAGTTGTTTTTGTTATACCTTTCAAGGTGTTCTTGGTAGGAGTTTTGAGTTTGCGAGAAATGAATCCCTTGTCATTGATGGCAAAGTGGAACCAAACAATGATATTTTTTTTAGGTAGAAGGAATTTATGTTTCCATCAATGTGAAAGGGAGAAAATGTTGGAGGTCTTGGTATTATTTCAATGGATCATGTTGATGATATGACTAATTTATGCTAAATGATATTATTGCAAGGTTTCTTGAAGTACAAAGGCTAAAAGTGATGTGAATTGAAAAGGTTGAAAGTGAAGGTTGAACATTGTTAAAAGTGTATATATATATATATACACACACACACTAGAAAGAAAATGTAGAAAATAAAATAAAATCTGATTTGTCCCTTGTAATCATTAGTCATTGAGTTGTTTTAATTCAACTCTATTTTATATTACAAATTTTTTTGAATTGAATGTGAAGAGAGAAGCTTGGGAGTAGTTTTTGGAAGTCCATTTGACAATGTTTCATTTCATATCCTTGCAAAGAATAAAAACAACCAATATGGCGTGCTTATAAAATATACAACATAGAATGGTAAAAAGGATTTTTTGAAGAAAAAAATCAGCATAAGAATGTGGATGAGCAAGAAGGGAAGAGATACAAAGTGAAAAGTAAAATTAGTGTAGCGGTAGAGTTAATCAAGGTTGTCATTGATGTCAATATTGAATTTTTGTAGATGAAATCCTTAGCCTTGGTCTACGGAGAAACCCTTGTCCTAGTTAATGCAAGCTCTAGGAGCCCTTATCTTGACTAACCCTATGACTATGTTAGACAGCCCCTTGCCCTATTGAAAACTTAGGAATTAACCCTAAAGATATAAGTGTGATGAAACCGTATACCCAATATCTATACATTAACATAATGCTCATACTAACCTAAAAGCATAAATACATGCATCTTAATGTCATTTTCTAACCTTTTCGCTAATGTCACATCAAAATACTATTTCATAAATCCCTAATCCCAATGAGCTCGAAGCCCTCAAAAATAGGCTGTCAAAAAAGGGGACAGTCTAATGCAAAAACATGGAGGAATTACTCAAATCTAGTAAACTCACTTAAAAACATCGAATCAATTCTAGAGATCTTTTTACACTCCCGTGGAAACTTATTAAAACTACAATGCAAATTTATTACAAACTTGAATTTTTTCCTTGTCATAGATTTTGATACAGATACATATTCTTTTGTTCGATGAAGTCTTATAGTTGGGATGAGAAAGAGTTGATGAAACCTATCATCTTAATATTAGATGAGTGTTAGTCTTTTTGGGGTCGTATTTCCACCAGTGGACAATATATCACTAGTACGAGAAAATTTTGACTCTCCTGAGCAGGTACCTTTCCTGAAGGGTCCATTCCTTGTATGGAGGGTGTATCTTTCTTATGACATAAGTTGTCACTCATTAACTAAATTTCTTATCTTGGTTGAAGGCATACCATTGGATTTCGTATTTAGTGATGGCATTGTGCTAAGAGAAGCTACTTTTTAGTACCCTTAATTTCTAAACTCTCAACCAAGAGGACCTATGCTCTTCTATACTTTTGAGTGTTAACTTACAATAGTAAAGTCCACTATTGGGTTACAAATAAAATTTCTACTGTTCCTTGGAAATCTATGTTGTTACTTCTCTCATAATGACAGTGTATGTTGGACAACTATATACATGGACTTGTAAGTATTAATACTTTTGTGAAGAAAGCATGTTGAAGCAGACTTGTTGAAGGAATTCGTAGAAGATTGAGTGTGCAAACTTATTGAATACCCCTTTGGAGCATTTTCTTGAATATCTCTCTAAAACATAATTTGAGACTTGGTTGAAGACCTTTTTTGGACTAGACATTTGAGCAACATTTGAAGAGCATTCGAAATTCTTAGATAATATCTCGGCACAACTCATTGAGAACCTCTCGAAGAATTATTGAATACTTCTAAAGGTTTCCTTGGAGACATTAGTGGCAACATCATAATGAAATTATGGAAGTCATCATCATGTAAATTGTTTGGATATGATGAAGAGCAGTGATGACACCTTCTAAGAGATCATTTTTTCCATTGATGATGTGACGTGGAGACTGCAATGGAGACTAAGCGAAGATTAACTAGGCTCTTTGAAGAATACATTGGGAGCCGTGAAGTATAACCAAATACATTTTGGTGAAGTGAAGTTAATGATTGCAGCCAAAGAGGTTGTAGACATTAAAAGATAAGGTTGGTGCCTTGGAGGATAAGGTTGGAGCCCTAGAGGATCAGAGTCCTAAAGAAAATAGGGCAGAGCCTGAACAAGATATAGGATTGGTGCCTCAAAATTGAAAAGGTTGGTGCCTTGGAAGTCCAAGTCGCTGCTGGACATAATACAAGTTGGAGCCTCGGACATTGACTACCGATATCTTCATCTACGGTTGGATCCCTTAATGTTGGTGGCTCAAAATTGACAAGTTGGAGCCTTGGAAGTCCAATCTAATGCTTGGCACAATAGAGGTTCGAGCCTGGGAGATTGAAGATTGGTGTCTTCATCTAGGGTTGGAGGCCTACACATATTGTACTTGATTTATTATAAAGAAGAAATTAATAAAAGCATTTATTCTTGTTGTTCATTTTGTGTTCCAAATATAAGTGATATAATTGGTAAAAATAACAATTGAAAATAAATATTGATTCACCACCCCTCTCAGTGTTTCCTACAGTTGCTATCAGAGCCAATACCTTCACTTGAAGCCCAACAACTTGAAGGTTGATCCTTAGAACATAAATGGAAAATCCAAGGAAGAAAGCCTCCAATCCTCCTAAAGATGTATCTTCTTTAATCGTGAAAATTGAAGACAAACAAATTGGGAAGGTTCCATTGTTCAAAGGAAACTTTGATATCTGAATGTACGAATGAGAAATTTCTTAATGACTCAAGGCATTGTAGTATGGAAATTAGTGATTACTGATAACATGATGAATGGAGAATCCAAGCAGTATAATGCAAAAGCGATGAAGACAATGTTGAATGTGCTACCAAATTCTATAATGGCCAATTTGGAAAAATGTTTATGAGCAAAGGGTATATGGGACAAACTTCACGAACTTCACTCAAAAGGAGCATTCACCATGACCACTAGTCAAGAAGATGATGAAAATCAAGAAGGAAATCAAGAACCCGTTAAGGTAGCTGAAAATAAGAATGATGATATCAAGGCCAAAGAAGACCTAGAAGAAGAATAAAGCAAAGAAGACTTTGAAAAGGATATCCTAACTAAATTTATAGCTACCATGGAAGAGATAAATAGTTTGAAAAATCAAAATGAGGAACTTAAGAATAAAGCGCAAGATGTTGACCAACGCAAGACAAGAAAGCAAACTGACCTTTTCAAGCTTCAAGTAATAGAAAGAGATTAGAAGCTCACCAAACATAAGGAGGAATTTCAATAAAACAAAAGAAAACATCATGAAGAAGTCATATCGATGACAAATAAATTGGATAAGGCAAAGAAAAGGGAAGAAACCTTGTCAAGCCAACTTCAACAAAGACTCAAACGTTTAAAGAAACTTGAATAAGAGATTGGTAAATACAAGGAAGAGGTTTCCTCCCTTAGATATAAAATACAAACAAGAAAGGAAATAAAAAAAAGGAGCTGAGAAGGAAATGGAAGCTTTGGAATTCATAGAAGGACGGGTTGATCAAGTACAAAAAGTAAGAAATTCTATGACATGTCAACTAAAAGAAAAATATTAAGAGATTTTCTTAATAAAATCAAATGTCATCTCTCTAAAAATTGAAACACATGAAGTAACAAGGATGATGGAATAAATAAAGAAGTAACTAGTTATGAAAGATGAAGATTGTGAAAAGTTAAATGGATAAATTGTATTTCTTAAAAAGGAAGTTGACTTGCTAAATAATAACTTGAAAATCTCTCAAACCCTAGATGAGATCCTAAGTCATGAAACATATCCCCTTGATAAATTAGGTCTTGGCTATGTAGGTGAATCCTTAAGAAAGAATGATAATGCTTCAAACAGCAAGGATGTGAGGAAGCCTTGAAGAAATATTGATGCTCCTAGTTCTAGCAAAGGCAAGGAGAAGAATCACTATGACATTGAGAGTATTCCTACTCCAAGAAGATCTACAAATGGTGTGACTGATGCAAGTGACAATGAATATAATCAAAGAATCCAAAGGGAAAAATGCTTTAGATGTACAGCAAGGCAATCTCCATCTACAAGGTACGAAAGTATATTTTTTGGTTATTTCTATTCTTGAACAAATTTTGGGCACATGGAAAAAAATTGTAGGGAATACCACAAGGAAAAATATAATGGTCCACATCAGTGCCTTAGAAGAAACTATGCAAGAAGAAGCCACGAGTCTTCATCTATGTACAAAAGAGAATTCTTCAAATTTCATAACATTAGACATATGGCTCGTGATTGTAAATTGAATTGGGCCCCTAAACAAGATAAAACTATGAAAACCAATCCAGAGAAGAAAGTTACACAAGTATGGAGCAAAATGCAAAATCTATCCAAAAGTCTCTTGAAAACTCAAGCCAACAACCTATGTTGTTGATATGATAAAGTCATGCTTGATATTCCAAGTGTTTGATAATGAGATTTGTCAAAGGAGATTGTGAATATTGTTAGGGGGAGCTTATGATTCTTAATCATTCTTTCATAAGCTATCTTTGAATGGATCCTATGAAATTCTTGATGAGTCACACATGGATAATCATCTTTTGATAGATCTCTCTTTGGAGAAAATTCATTAAAGAACATAATTCCTTACTCATCTAATGGACTATTGTTAAATATTTCTTCCACTTGATCACAAGGAAAAAATCTCTCTTGTCTAAAGAAGCTAGATGAGTTTATATAGGCAGAGGGAGTTGGTTCATCACATGAAGATATGTAAACGCATCTATCATGTACCACATTGCCATAAGAAAGAGAACGATGGCAGGGAGAGTAACATAGATATGAAGAACTAATTTTGATAAAGAAATATCATGAAGAAAAGAAGTATCTTGATAGGGGGTGTACTTGCGGACCTTATTTTCCATTGATGTCAAAGGGGGAGAGAATGTTAGAAGGGAAATAATATTTACATCAATGAAAAATGGGGATAGTGTTAATCAAGGTTTTCATGGATGTCAATATTGCATTGTTGAAGATGGAAACCCTAGCCTTGACCTATGGAGAAACCATTTTCCTAGTTAATGCAAACACTAGGAGCCCTTACCTTGAACAACCCTATGTCTATGTTAGATAGCCCCTCTCCCTACTGAAACCCTAGGCATTGTCGCTAAGCTATAATTTTTATGAAACCCTATACCCTATATATATACCTTAGCATAAGGCTCATATTGACTTAAAAGCATAAATAAATCCATGTTAATGTCATGTCCTACCATTTTCCCTAATGTCATATCCAAATACTATTTCATAAATCCCTATTGCTAATAAGAATGAAGGCCTAAAAAGTAAAATGTCTTAATCCTAGACTATGAAACCCTAACCGTAGACTATAAAAAACTGCTATATAATCCTAATAAGCCAAAATCCCTATCACAATCTAATACTTTTATAAATGTCCTCTATAAAGTTATGCACATAATTTTTCTCTATTTCTAAAAGTGAAAATAAATACAAATAAAAAATATCTACCATGCTTATTGTCATGACTCCTAATTAATTATAATTAAAAATCACGTTACCGGAGAATTTCCTAAACTATGATATTAAAATATTAACCCAACGATATTTAACCTAAGTCGGCTTCATCCATGTACAAGTCACATCCATTATAAGTTTCATCACTTCAAAAAGCAACATAATAGTTATAAATATATGGCTTGAATTATTTCCATCATATATCATTAAAAATTAGTCAAATTAACTGAGGTAGTCATAGATAAAAAGAAGATACAAAACGGGACTTTCTAAAGCGAGAACGTAGAGGAATTAGTCATCATCTTGTAAACTCACTTTAAAACATTGAATCTATTCTAGAGATCTTTTTACAGTCCCATGGAGACTTATTTAGCACTACAGTGCAAATTTATTACAGACCTACATTTTTTCCTTCTCACAAATTTTGATGCAGATACGTATTCTTTTGTTGGATGAAGCCTTAGAGTTGGGACAAGAAAGAGGTGGTGAATCCTGTCGTCTTAATATTGGATGAGTATTAGTTTTGTTGGGGTTGCATTTCCACCAGCAGACGGGCTATCATTGGTACGAGACCATCATGACTATCCTGAGCATGTACCTTAACTGAAGGGTCAATTCCTTGTATGGACGGCATATCTTTCTTGTGACTAAAGCTTTCACTCATTAACAAAATTTTGAGCTTCATTGAAGGAATATTATTTGATTTCTTATTCAACAATGGTGCTCTGTTAAGAGAAGCTACTTCCTAGTATCCTTAATTTCTAAACACTCAACCAAGAGGATCTATGCTCTTCTATACAATTCAGTCTTCATCTACAATAGTCAAGTCTCCTTCTCGGCCGCATATAACATGTTTACTGTTCCGTGGAAATATATGTTGTTACTTCTTTGGTTTTGACTATATATGTTAGACAAATATACACATGGACTTGTAAGTATTAATATCTTGTCGAAGAAATCATGTTGAAGAAAACTTATTGAAGGAATTTTTATAATATTGAGTGTGCAAACCCATTGAAGACCCCTTTGGAGCATTGTCTTGAAGATCTCTCTGAAACATAATTTGAGACTTGGTTGAAGACTATTTTTGGTCCAGACACTGGAGCCGCACTTGAAGAGAATTTGAACATCATGGAAATATATTGGCACAACTCATTGAAAACATCAACAAGAATTGTTGAATACATATAGAAGTTTCCTTGGAGAGAGTAGTGGATAGCTAATAATGCATTGATGGAAGTAATCATGATTTAAAATGTTTGTATATGATGAAGAGGAGTGATGACAACTTCTAAGAGATCAAGGTTGTCATTGATGATGTGACGTGAAGACTACAATGCAGATTAAGTGAAGATTAACATGGCTCATTGAAGAAGGCATTGGGAGCCATGAAGTATAACCAAATACATTTTGACGAAGTGACGCTGAGGGTTAGATCCCAAGAGGTTGGAGCCTCAAAAAGACAAGGTTGGATCCTTAGAGGATAGTGTTAGAGCCCTAGGGGACTAGAGTCCTCAAGAAACTAGGTCAGACCTGAACCAGATATAGGGTTGGAGCCCTAGATGTTGGTGCCTCAAAATTAACAATGTTGGAGCCTTGGAAGTCCAAGTCGTTGCTTGACACAATATAGGTTGGAGTCTGGGAGATTGAAGATTGATGTATTCATCTAGGGTTAGAGCCCTAGATATATTATAATTGATTTATATTATAGAATTGATTAATAAAATAATTTATTCTTATTGTTCATTTTATGTCCTAAATATAAGTGGTTTAACTTGTAAAAATAACAATTGAAAATAAATATTGATTCAACCTCCCTCTCAGTATTTCCAACACTTGATAGTAGAACTATAAACGAGGTAACCAACATTTGTGACGTGATGTTATGATTGAGAGATTTATGTCTCTTTCTATTTTGTATCTTGAAAAGGAACATGTTGTAGCCTGTTGAGGTAGGAGCATCCCGTGGGTTGTAGCCTGCATAAAACTTGTGGGAGTTGGACCTTCCTTTGAGGTACAACCCTCTTCTACGTTGGAGCCTAGAAAAATATGATGTAATAAGGAGTATCAACTTTCCTTCACATCACTTTCAGACTAAATTTGTGGTTTTCTCCCTTCGAGGTTTCCACTTATATCTAGTGTCTTCATGTGCTCATTATTCCATGTTATGTGAATGTTTTGAATTCTTGATAAATAAATCTGAAAATTTCTCTCCTTGACACCTGCAAGAGGAATTCAATAATAATTGAGCACAAACATAAACCATTAACTGCATAAGAAGAAGATTAATTTGAGCAAAAATAAAAAAAAATATATATTATTAATTCACCCCCTCACCCTCTTAGTAGTTATCAATCATAAATATAAATTGGTATCAGAGCTTAGTTCCTTCAGTAATAGTCTAATAGCTGGATGAAAGTGTTAAGTCAGTAAAATTTCTAGTCAAGAAGGACGCTAAAAAAATAAAGCCCCTTTATTTATTGGTACAAACTATGCCTTCTCGAAAGTAAGAATGAAGACATATCCAACGTCTTTAGGAATAGAAGTCTGGGTTGCTGTGATGATGGGGTATGAAGAACCAAAGGAAACAACTAGTGAAAAAGATTCCAAACTAAATTTTATAACTAAATCAAAGCTATGAATGCACTTATGAGTGGTGTATGTGAGTCTGAATTTATCAAAGTAATGCGTTGTGAGACAACTAAAGATATCTAGGATAAATTAGAAAATATTCATGAAGAATATAAAAAGGTGAAGATGGAAAGATTACAAATGTATAGAACACAGTTTGAGACCTTAAAAATGAATGAAGATGAAGATATAGCTAAATTATTTTAAAGAGTTGATGAAGTTGTAAATAGCATGTTGGCTCCAGGAGAAAAAATCAATGAAAGTGTAATAGTTTGAAAAATTTTGAGGTCATTACCTTTTAAATTTAATTCTAAGGTTTCAACTATAGAAGAAACATCAAACATTGAGACTTTGAACAAAGATCAACTATCTGGCTCTTTGACCACATATGAGAAGAGATTTCCAAGAGGGAAGGGAACCAATAAAGAGGCATCTTTCAAGGAAGACAAGCCCATACAAGAAAAGTAGTGGTCATGCTCAGGTTCTGATGAAGAAGAAGGAAATTTTGTCAAAGGGTTGAAGAAAGGCGTAAGTAAGTATAAATGAAAACCTCCATTTAAGTGTTTTAATGGAATAGTGGGACATCATGCATCAAACTTCCATTATAAGAAAGAGCAAAATTAGCCTAAAGAGAAAGAGAAGAACAAGTCTAAGAAAATGGATAAAGAGAGACAATTTAAAAGAAAAAAATTATATTCTGAAGAAGATACCAGTGGATCTGAAATTTTTAATGAATCCTCCAATGAATATGGAACTAGTGAATTTATGATGATGGCATTGGAAAAACTTGAAAAGGATTGCCATGAATATGAAGAAGAAGAGGAAGGTGAGCTAGAGCTTGAGGGGGATTTAATCAATGCCCTAGATGAAACAGAAAGGCTTAAACTAAGAATAGAAAGAAGAAAGAGATCCTATTGAAATATGTAAAGGAAAAATCAAATTCAGAATACATTTTCAAGTTGAAAGTTGAACTTGAAGAAGCAATGAAGGTGGAAGACATTTTAATGAAGAAAATAAAAGAGAAAAATCAGGAGTGCGAAAGATTAGAGGAAGAGGTACTATGTCTAAAGAAAAAGATAGAGAAGGCTCAAGTTGTACTAAACATGAATATTCAGCAGATAAAAAGGTCTAAAATACTAGATATGATATTAAATGATCAAAGGTCTACACTCATAAAGACTAGGTTAGGCTATGATGGAGAATCTAGTAAATCTAAGGTAGAAGATAAAAGGACAATCAACTTTGTAAAATCTTTTATGGGACATGATGACAACTCACATCAATATCAGAACAAACATTTGAGCAGCACTTCAACATCAAGTGAAAAACTACAAAGGAACATTGCTGGTAAAGTACAAAAGGAAAAAGGAATGGACAATCAAACAACAATCTATGCAAAACCACACTTCTTTAGGTGATAGGATTATCAAATGTCAATATGGTTAGATTTTAAAACAACAACCACTACCAGGTACAAATATTTTTTAATGGATATTGTTACTAATATAAAAACTTTGGACATAAAGCCATAAATTGTATATTTTATGTCAGAATAATTGATTTGGGAAATTTTAAGATGAGAAATAGCATATTCACAAACATTAAAAGAAGCATGACTCTAGATAAAAATGCATTTTCTCCTCTCCTTGATATCACTGAATGTTTTTATTGTCATAATTTTGTGAACAAGTCTTATGAATGTCAACATAAAGACAATAGATTAACATCTCAAAACATTTATATAAAAAATGGATGCATGCAATGGAGAAAGAAGGTAGAAGAAAAGAAACCTGATAAGTGTGATCTAATTTTGTATGCTGAAGATAAAAACAATAAATGGTATGTGGAGAGTGGCTACTCTATAGATATGACAGGAGATAAAAGAAAGTTTGTTTCCTTGAATGAAAATAAAACTAGAAAGTCACATTCGGTAATGATGAAGCAAGAATAATTAGAGGGAGAGATACAGTCAGTCTGAACAACAGAAGAGGAAAGGCTCAAGATGTACTAGTTGTAGATGGTCTAAAACATAACTTGTTGAGTTTAAGTCAGATGTGTGACAAAGGGTGTGATGTTCTCTTTAGGTCAACATCTGCAAGGAAGGTTTTGGATAAAGGAGTTCGAATTGAGAATAATGTATATATCTTGAAAGAAGAGAGTGAGGAATGCTACATCAAAAAATATGATGAATCTTGACTATGGGATAGGAGATTAGGGCATCTGAACTTTGATCACATCACCAAACTCATTAAGAAGGAAGCATTCAAAGATCTACCAATAATAGTACTATCTGCAAGTCATGTCAAATGGGTAAACAAACACAAACATCATTCAAAGTCAAAGGTTACTATAAAGTGGTAAGCCTTGGAAGCTCATTCATATGGATTTGTGTGAGCCTTTGTTGGACCACTAATTTGTCGTTATTATTATCACTTTTTGATACCTATTTCACCAATTTCTATGATTCTTTATCACATCATTTATCATATAATTCCATTTTATAATTATTTATGCTCTTATTGAAAAATACTAGTTTTCTCCTTTATTTTTAATAAATTAATGCTTATTGTGCATGATTTTACCAATGATGGTTTATTAATGGATTTGTTGTAACATCACTCATGATTTTAGCCTCCAATATATTTTCTAGATTGCAAATTTTATGTCTAACTTGCAATTAAATATTCCAACTTAGAAATTTGTTGGAATAAGAAGTGAAGGTTTTGCATTAGACGTTTCGGACAAATGAAGGAGTATATGGAAAATCGAAAACATGGGTTTTGTCTAGAATGGACCGAATTTGTTTTGTGTAGGGAAATTTCCTAAAATTTGGTGTGTATTAAGAGAAACAGAAGGTTCTTAGAAGATGATTTTCTAAGATTTGTTGTTGCGGCCGTTTTCCAAATTCTTCTAGTCACAATACCAAATTTGACTTATTCCTGCTGAATGTTGATGGAAATATCTTTCAAATATGATCTTGTTGATCAATATTTTTTGTATGATCCAAATTTGTAGTGAAAATCATTTTTAAATCATCTTTTTTGTAACTTCCCTTTGCTCTCTCTATATTTAAATGAAAATAGAGGATAAAGAGAGGAGGATAATATGGGGAGAATTGGAGAATAGGGAGGAGAATAGAGAGGAGGAAACTTCTCGCCTTTTTACTTCAATTGTAATTTTAATATACAAAGTGTGATTTCGAAGGACACATCGTGCTGTAATGAAATTTGGATCTAATGAATAATATATAATTCATGTCGTTGTTCACTCGCAATATTTTGTAGTTAAGCAGTATTCGCTGGTGGCTTGGGCCCTAACACTAGTGGATTCACTGCTTCTCCCTGTGTAATTATTTTGTTTTATAGCTTTACGATTGATTTACTTTCACGAGTGTGGAGTTTGTGTATCCAATTCATTAATTCTATATTCTGTCAATTAATTTCATTCATTTATGTCATGGATTGAATTAATCATTAGATGAGAATTATTTGTTGACAAAGTGTTACTGATTAGATTAGATGCTTTATTTCTATGTAGTAGTTTAGATTCCGCTGAAAGAGCTTTGTTATTGCTATGATGCACTCGGTTGATGTAATTGCAATTAGAATCTCTTGATTAAGATTGAGTTTGGTTTAGATTAAGATTTAGTTTTGATGCTTGAATAGGTTAATTTCCTTGAAGTTACAAGCTTGAGATTTATGGTTTGATCCATTTAATCTTGTATTGAAATTGCTAAGTTATCTTAAAGCATTACTCTCTATAGATATAACAATTTTCATCACTTGCACATTTTGTGTACACTCTTGAAACAGAAAGACTTACCCAGGTTGATAATTAATGTGAGGCAATTAGGAGTTCTAAAAGACACCTTATATGCACCCAACATTTTGGTGTTGTTGCCAGGGAGAGTGTTTCTATTTCGCAGAAATGATGTATGTTTGATATTTGTTGCTGGGAAAGAATTGGGTATTAAAAATAGAAGGCAAGAACCTGCGTACAAGTAAGTAAAGTGCTTGCTCCCTTGCCCACTTTTCAACGCAATTGCATAGGAATGGAAGTAGAAACAAAAGTTTGATGTTTGTTTGTTGCGAAAGAACTGGTATTAAAAATGGAAGGTAAGAACTTGGATACGAGTAAGTAAAGTGCTTGCTCCTATGCTCGCTTTTCAGAAAAAATGCGTAGGAATTAAAGTAGAAATAAATGTTTGAATTTCTGTGTGAATGACTAAGAAAAAAAGGTAGAAATTTTGAAAAACAAATCTCATGATTTCACTTAAGTGGTGATGTAAGTACCACCCATTTCACTAACCAATTGACAGTAACATTTGAAGGAAGAGCCTCAAAGAAACGCATGAAGAAAATCTTCTATTATGGTAAGAAATTGTTATGAAACCAGCTCAAAAAAGATAGAAAAGATAGATCAATGCCTTAGAATTCAGCCTCTTCGAGGGGGCAACCTACTTTACATTACATAAATGAACAATTTCTTGGGATGATACAAATGAAAAGACCTCCTTTCTATATATAGGAGTCTAAGGGGTCATTATATAATCAGAGCCTACATAACAATAATAATGTAAGGGCACAATAGTAACAATATGGGCACTACATGGGTACATCAATATAATAAGGGGGTTGTACTAATAATAATAAGGGGTTACACTAGTATTATAAGGGCCTAACAGTGGCACGCGCGCACCCCTCTTGTGTGTACATCGATAGTTTCGTTAAATAAGTTGGAATTGGGGATTGGGGCCAACTCCTCGCCCCGTCCACCTCTACCCGCAGTTATGAAAAATACCATGTGACATGGGTCTAGTCCGATTGAGCGTGCCTTCCATCCTATCCTCCCTCCCCCCCAAATGCGCCTAATACATTACATTAAATAAAAATGGCCCACTATACATAACATGAGTCATGGTGTAGTGTAACAGTAAGATGGATGGTTTTCTTGTTAAAGGTATCGGGGTCGAACCCCATGAAGGTCAATCAGTCTATTAACAAAATTTTAACAAATAACACAGATCCATGTGGTTGCCTCCCATAGGTCCATGTGGAAACCTTTCATTGGGCCACACGGTGGCCTCTAGTTGGCCCAACCACAAACACCACAACCAATCACACTTCACAACTTGTCATGTCCTAATTGGTCCTCTAACAACTTTACTCCATAGTCACCTATTGATGTTGACATGACAACATCATACGGCCTGCCCAATCAACTTCCTAGTCAACCCTACAAGTTGACTTTTAGTTGTTTAATAAAAACTTCAGAACATGATAACTTTCTCATACGATATCAGATTGAGGTGATTCAAGCGTAGTTGGAATCAAAATGACAAGATCTACGATTTGGTCGGCACTGGTTTTGGAAGATTTTGAGCACTTTGATTTTTGAACATATTTTTGATCCTCTGGATTAAAGAGACAAAGGAATGATGAGCTATCAAAGAATGTAGTCTCATTAAAGAGACCATGGCACCCATATTGTGGGTAACCAAAGAGTTGGAATTTTATTTGGCTTTTCCACATCAAGCGATGAAACTATCCTAGTGGTGTATATTGATTAGGTCATTGGAAAAATAATTAAATGATAGATGCAAGTGTACAAAAAAAGTGGGTGTAATTATGGTTCTCACAAAGATCGTAATTTTTGTTTGTGTTGTTTTATGAGCTATGTCTAGTGTGATCATCTGGGTATCATTACTACCCCCAACATAAGTCATTGGAGACCGAGGGAAGTTTTGTTGTGAAATACCAAAGATAATTGACGAGAAGTATAGGATTAAGTAGTTTAATGTTTCAAATCCATAAAAGAGGATCTAAAAAATGTAGTTCCTATGGTGTATAACATATGTGGGTATGGTTGGGACTTGAAATTAGTGGACAACATCTTGTATGGGGGAAAATGAATGGCCTTCAGTGTGGGTTCTAAATAATTCTAGTCAAGTGTGAGAGGTGAGTCATTGTTGAGGGGAAACGATTATAGTGCCTAAGGAGATGGAATTGGAGGGTGTGTTAGTGGAGAGGTTAGGCCAATGGAATAAGTCACTAGGAGAATATTGATGGAGGTTATCATTAGGACCAAAAAAATGGCATCAAATAATTCTTCATCATAAGCGAAGAATGTGGTTGAGGAGGTTTAGTTAATTTTGTGAATGGGAGAATAAATGGGTTTGGATTCTCCCCAAGGGCGAATGAATTCATCGAAATTCCAAGATGAAGTGGTAAGGAGGTGGTTCTAGAGCCATAAACTTGTGCTAAATAGGAGTGGATGTTGCACCACTAGTAGAACCATCCACATGGTGCACGGGAATGATGTGAGCAATAAAAAATAGATCTTTTCATTATAGATGTGGTGAGGAGTCATAATATGTGAGTTGATCCATGGTAATGATACCTTCTTCACGGGGGAATTTCATGACTCGATGATTTAAGATATTACATCAAAGATTTCATCTATATGATTATGACTAAGGAGGATATTAGAATCCACTTGTCCAATCATGCTAGTAATATTGACCAATATAGTCTTATTACCTAATTCAATTGGGATGTTAGGCAAAGTATTGGTTGCAGTATGGAGTCTACTTTAGAAATTAATGTGTAGATTCTTAAAGACTCATGAAATTTTTAAATCATAATAGTAGAAGCTACTATAGTCATCTGCGGAAGTAAATAGATGATCGAGAACACAAATCATTAGCATGCATCAAGATTCAACACATATACACAAATATTTATCTAGAGGAAAGCAATATCGCAAAACCCCTTACTATATTTATTTCATTAATCAAATAATATGGATGAATACAATATGCTCTACTCAAGCTTGAGCTCAACCTACACATGTATCTTCTATCCTCTTCCTGACTAACTAAGCTTGGCCAATACTTAGCCAAAATTTCGAGCCTCCAAGTGTTACAGATCCATTTGGGCACATCAATCCCATCATCCATATCAGTCTTTTAGGGCTCATCAAACCCTAATTTTGGTTGCTACATGCCCTAAAAAAGTCACCCCTTTCAATGCCTCCTTCATAGACAGTCTCATGACTTGAAGACATCCAAAAATGGCCTCTAGAGGGACTAACGCAGGTAGGTCCATGTAAAAGTGCACTGTAGAGTAGTTAAGTCCATGCTAGGGTGCTCAGCAGAGCATTTAAGCTTCCTTTCACCTACGCTAGGTGAGTTTGAATGAAATTCACATAAGGTTTGGGGAATATTCTTATCTTTTGGAGTCATCTATAAGCTTCCCTCACTTATCAACTCCTATGAGCTCAAAAATGGATGAGCAATGAATTAAGATGCATCCAATCCTCTCATCCCTTCCTCCATGGAACTAATTCTAAGTATGAAAGGCCATTCAATGCCACCATTTATGACAAAACCTCCTTCATCTCCCTATAAATTGACCACTCATATAAGTGATCAGGGGTTGGATTATGTTGAATTTTAAGGAGATAATGTTGCTGTGAGATTTGGCTTTGAAGCAAGTATTGTAATGCTACAAGTTTGTCATGCTTTTGATGTTATGTGGATGGGATACAAGCTGGAGGAATGACTTTGAATCAAACACAATGGTTGTAATTCCTTCTTCTATTTAATAAAGTGTTTGAACCTTTCTCCCATATGTTTGTATTATTTTATAATGCTTATATGTGTGAAATGTATCTGATTCCATTCACTTATATTCAATAGATCTTTTGCTTTGATCGATTCTTTGTTTTCTGTTCTGTTTACAGGTACTTCCGAAGCGTATTAGGTATGGGAAGGAGCAACAGGATCGATACAAAGGAGATGAGAGGAAAGCAGAACTACAAGTAGGTATTCTCATCTTCTCATATTATCTATTGCTTATAGGGAAAGACTAAAATACTTCTAACTGTTGTTCTAGATATGGCTACTTATATAGGGAATTAGTATTTATCCATAGATACCAAATTTTCCAAAAAAATTGACGACCATACTGGGGAAGATCCTCTTTCCTAGTATCTTATCCACTTCCTAAGACATCCTTGCAGACCCTACTTGTGTTCATAGATTGTGATTCAATGCTTTTGCATTGAAAATTTGGTCAAAACTATGTCAAATTTCCTTTTGAAATAGATCACTGTCACCAGCACAGGCTTGTGAGGGACACAGTGCATTGTAGATCACCCCTGCCTTAGAGACAGTGCTCTGAAGTGCACTATCTCCCATTCAGGGTTGCGCTGATCCTCACAGGGTCATTTTCCCAACTTTGGAATATGTTTTTTCCAACTTTTCTCTGTTTGTTTGTTTGTTTATTGATCAATGAATGTTATTTCCCATAGAACAAGTTTCTATCTCCTTGTCAAGCCCTACTTTTACTTGATTGATCAATGTTTCTTAAATTTTTTCTTTATCATTATCAGTCTATAGTCAAAGTTAGAATATAGTTGACTAATCTTCGTTCAAAAGAAAGTGTCGTAAATTCTCATTTTCCTTTGAAATAGAAATGTCGTAAAAGTCTTCATTCTTATGAAAGATTGATTGATTTTATGTGCATATTTCCTTTTTTTTCATATTCACATTAAGGAAATCAAAAAGAAATACATGAATGTTGCATTGAAAATTTTTATATGCTCATAGAAATAGTGTAGGGAAATTGCATTAGATTGTGCGCTTTTCTCTTTGATCGAAAGAAATCTGATTGCTCTATCCCTAAGTAGCTAGGATTTTCATTGTTAAATTGAATGGAAAGAATGCTTATCATGATAGTTGCATTCCTAGGAATTTCAGAATATATCACGTGGTGAACTTGAAAGGCAAATTCCTAAGCAAGATCAACTTAAAATTAACATCAATTTACCTAATGGAGCATTGTCATTAACGAAAACATTTAGTGGTTCTAGGCTAGAGATATGTTTCAGTGTCGTAAAACAAAGCAGCTGTCGGTAACTTGTATGTATTACATCCCAAGTGTGATATCTCATTCCACATACATGAGTATATCGTAGCTCATCCACGTACCTTCAGATATGTAGGGCGATGTTATAGTACGTAAAGTATATGGGAATGCTCTCACTTTGTGGTTTCGCATTAGACAGTGCTTATACAGACTGGGCCTCCATGTATCTTCGGGTATATATGGGAGGACAACACTAAGTTGATATCCATCCTTAGGTAACTGAGTCGGCTTCCTTGAAAACTGTGATACACCAAACACAGCATTCGGGGAGATTGCCTACCTGTACTTCTTGGTTCACCTGGAGGTATTCTGCAGTTCACAGTTGCTTGGTAAACCTTTTGCGTAGCTTACCCCTTTTTTGTTTATCTCTTTTTTGATAATAAAATTAATCAGCAATCATGGAGGAACATCAACCCTTACCCCATCGTTCACTGAGAACAGTGAGTAAACTTTCTTTCCTGCTCAAAGCTACACCTATTCAGTCAAAGCGGTCTCGCTTAACTGATTCAAGTACATCAAGAAATCCTAGTTCTTCATCTGAATTACCTGAATCATCTACTTCATTAAGTACTAAGACTCCAGTTACTCCAACCATTTCTAGTACATCCATTTCTGAACAAGAAGTTTCACAATTTCCTGAGGACATTAGCACTGATCCTAGTGAAATAGTAATCGAAGTTGTTCAACAACAAGTTGATCCTCAACTTGAAGTTGCTCAGCAAGAAATTACTTTTGAATTTGAATCAGTTCAACCAAAAGTTAATCCAGAAACTTCACAGTTCAAACATAAGTTACATCTGAACCTGAATTTGTTCAAGGGCCTCTTTCCAAAACTGTTGTTCTTTTACCTGAACATCTAGACTTCGAATTTGAACATTCAGAAGTTCTTACTTTATCGGAATATGATCAATCGGTTACCCCTCAGACATCAATAACTACTGAAACTTCTACTTTATCAACACCAGAAATCTTTTACGGACTAGACAGTGAAGTTCTTCCACCTGGTTTAATTGTTGTCGAGGAAGAATTAGAAGAATATTTTACACCTAGAACCCCATTCCACTTTGGAACTGGGCTTTATCTTTACCCTCATACTCCTCATTTTACTACTCTGTTTGATCCTGCTTCTTTTCAAGTACCCATCGATTCTTTAGGAAAACTTTTGGGTCAGTTAACTATGGTTGAACAACCGTCAACATGCCAGACTGTATCATCTGATGCAACTATGGCAGAATCCTCTGTTGCAACCTCTTCGATGTTTTCTACCACACCTGAGTCGCACCTATATGGTGAATTGTCCATCTCGGTTGGTTAACAATCTTTATTTGGAACCCACTCAGGGATTGCTTCTACACCATGGTCATCACCCATGTCCTCAACCGGAATTTTACCTGGTTCTTCATTAACGGGAACTCAACAATTTGATCATGCATATCAATATCAAGCTGGGAAATCTAGTCAACAAAAACCTATGTATCCATTACATACTGTATTGCCACCATATGGAGAGAAATATGCTTATTCACCTTATCCTCCCTATGGAGGACCATCATATAGTAGTATCCAGCAGTATTCAGGTTAGCCTGGAATTCAAGTTTTTTAATGGAAACCAATAATGCCAGTTCAACCAAGGCTTGTGTATCCAACACAACCAATGCAAACTACATCAGCTATTCCTGCTACACCTGTTGTTACTACTATACCACAGTCACAAGTTCAAACTTTTGTATCTCAACTGGTCCTTCTACCTCACAACCACATGTTTCGGGTCAAGAAATTCAAGTTTCTCAGGCTGTTGTACAACAAACACTTATGTCTGGGGTTCAACAACCTCATGTTAGTATACCCTTATCTGGACTGACTCAAGCTTACATTGGTATAGTTTATTCACAACCTGGCCAACCTTTCATTGCTGGGAAACAATGACCGTTAAATCAACAACAGTTGATTCAATAATCGTGGCAGCCCCAATTTCAACAGCCTCAATTCTAGCAATTCCAACCCCAATTTGGACCTACCCAACAGGCTCAACCTGGGTTTGGACAATATCAAGCTTATCAAGGTCCTAGTCAAC
This sequence comes from Pinus taeda, assembly GCA_000404065.3. Classification (NCBI taxonomy): domain Eukaryota; kingdom Viridiplantae; phylum Streptophyta; class Pinopsida; order Pinales; family Pinaceae; genus Pinus; species Pinus taeda. The sequence continues at coordinate 49,109 of APFE030059616.1, forward strand.
AAGGCTTTGTAGGTTATGGACAACCACAAATTCAACCTGGTTATCAACAACCACCTTATGTCGGTTTTGTTGTCCAACAACCTTATCAAGGTTACCAAATGCAAATGCCCTATGTTGGTATTCAAAGACCTATTTCTCAGGCAATTCCATCATATCCTGGGTATGCTCAACTTGATCTGAATCGACAGTTTCCATTTGTAGCAACTTTAGAATTACCAGATTTAAATCAGCTCACTAATGGTCCAATCTTATATGCACCTTGGTGGTCGATGATTCCACATAAGTTACCTTATGGCATTCTAAAATTCAATGGAAATCCTGGAGAAGACCCATCAAATCATGTCATGAACTTTCATTTGTGGTGTTCATCAAACTCCTTAAATGATGATTCAGTTAGATTCTATATTTTCCAAAGAACGCTTACCAGTTCGGCTGCTAAATGGTACATTGAGTTACCACGAGCTTCTTTCAACAGCTTTACAACTTTAGCCATGACATTTCTGACCCACTTCCAGTTACCTATCAGACACGAGACTGGAACGGAACTCCTAGCCAACTTTAAATAGACTACTAATACCCATATATCATATCATATTCATGAGTGACGGAAGCATCGTCGAATGGTTAATACGTATGTTCCTGATCAACTTTTGGCTGAGTGGTTCATAAAATCCTTGTTCCCATCAATCACCGAGGATGTGGAAAAAGGTGGAGATGTCACAGAAGAGCAAGTAATTTCTCATGCCCAATATTTGGATTTGATTTACACACAATCTAGCACGCTCTATGACAAAATTCCCAATGCACCCCGACTAACTTTCACTGTTCCTCCTCCTCCACAATCGAGAAAGGACACTCATGTTGGCGATGGTGTGATCTGTTCTTCGAGCATGCAAACGGCAGGAAGACCATCTAGTCAAACTCTTTCCATTACCAATCAAACTACCAATGCATCAGAAAACCCTCTTGCTTCCAAAATTAATGTCGTGTCATCTAATAAAGGCAAAAAAATCAACCAGGAGGCAAGAAGAAGGGGAAAAACAAGAAGAAACAAGATAATTCCCCTCAAGAGAAATCATCTAATTCCTCTACTTCGGCAAGGAAACCTCAGTATCCATGTCTAACATGTAATGATGAGCATTTTACAAGGGATTGTCCACACCACTCAGAAGTCTCTAAACTTCTAAAGACTTCTAACACATCTGCAGTGTTGACTGATCCATTTCCAAATCCAGAGACACATTTGGTTGTGACAGACCATGCTTCCACATCCCAAGTACTCATGTTATCCATCACAAAGCCATAAAACGAATTTTTGGTGTCAACGAGAAATAAATATTACGGAAATCCACCATCATCGTTAAATAACTAGGCCACTGATCAACCTAATTCTTCGACTTCAACTTCATCAGAAAATATTCCACCACCTATTGCACCAAAATTGACAATAAAACCACCAAAGGGAGTTGTGCATAAATCGACATTTAACCCTCAAGCTCGAGCAGCTCATAACTATAACATAGTGGAAGATCTTGCTCAATCATCTTCTGCTATGTCGACACTCGAGGTGTTACAAAATTGTCCCTCCCAGAAGCAGGCTCTATTGTCAACAATTAGCGGAATAGACCCTGTGGATTCCAATCTTGTGGCTTTTAACCATGCAGGATATACACCACAGTTACCAGGGTAGTTAGATTTCCTAATTCAAGTAAAATCTCTCAATAGGAATGTTCATTGAACTATTATTGACGAGGGGGCATCTACTTGCATTATGTCAATGAGTTGCTGGAAAACACTTGGTTCATTGTCGTTATCACAATCACCAACCACGTTAAAAGATTTTGACGAATGAACATATACTCCTTGTGGGATTTTGAGTAACCCACAAATCAAACTAGGGGGAAAAACAATTACTATTGAAGTTGAGGTAGTTAACTGACCCCTCAATTACAACATTTTACTGGGAAGGCCACGGGTATATACTATAGTTGTTATGGTTTCCACGTACTTTCGTACTGTTGCATTCCCTCATAAGGGTGGAATCATAGTTATCAATCAGCTTGCCTTCTTTGAAAATAGTTCATAGGCTACAGGAAGCATTCCATTGGTACATGGACCCCCGATGTCACTTCAAAGTGTTGGAGTAGGCCTCTTTAAAGATCCTTCCCTAATGGGTACTTTTACACTACCGTCACCATCTGATTTGGTGGAAGTGGCAAGAGTAGAGACTTGCAACATGATTTCCTCCACCTCATCTGATTTAAGGCGGATTACTAACAATTCTGAAGTTGATAGTAATATTGAGGTTAAGCCACTAAACCCCATTGAGTTAGCATAGAAATCATTTTTTCTGGCTTATGTGGCAAACCCAAATCCACTTTCACCAATTGTATGGGTATATCATTCATTAGAATATGGTACTTCTTCGGATCCTTTCTCATGTATACATTCTATGGATGAAGGAATCGTCAAATCAGTGATGATAGGAGAAGAACCTTTGGAATATTATCATCATCATTCCCATCTTCCAGATGACATTGAAGATTATTCAAATAACTAAACCACCCTTCAGTTGTTGATTTCCTTTCGAATTCAATTTTCATAGACACAGTAGAATCTAAGCAAAACCTGTCAAATATTGAAGAAACAATTTTTGTTAATATTTCTACGAAACCTAATGTTGTAGAGAACATTCATGTCGACAAATCTTGTTCTCAATCAGACCTCAATAGTTATCGTACTCTCTTTCGTGAATTTTGAGATATATTTGCATGGTCTTACGAGGAGATTCCAGGCATTAACTCTAGTATTGTTGAACACGAAATCAAAATGTACCCTGATTTCAAGCCAGTACGATAGCGACTTCAACCTTTTCATCCAAAGAAAGCCACTACAATTAAAGCAGAAGTTGAAAAACTTGTGTGTGCTGGTTTCATGTACCATGTACATCTTACTGGCTGGGTTTCTAACATTGTTCCTGTCATGAAGAAACAAGGGACAATTCGAGTATGTGTCGATTATAGGGATGTAAATCAGGCATGTCCAAAGGACAATTATCCAACTCCTTTTATCGACTAGAATATTGACAAATGTGCCAGATGTGAAATATTCTCATTTATGGACGGTTTTTCCGGCTACAATCAAATCAATATATTCCCATAGGACCAATCTAAAACATCTTTTATTTGTCCATGGGGCACATTCGCGTATAGAAACTCCCATTCGGTTTGAATAATGCAGGGGCCACATTTCAGAGGGCAATGAACTATGCCTTCCATGACATCAAGCACATTGTTCAACCTTACCTTGACGATTTACATGCTCATTCATGAAAGCGGACTGATCACCCACAACATTTGAGAGCAATATTTTTACGGTACCGATACTACAAGATACAACTCAATCCACACAAATGTGTGTTTTGTGTTGGTTCTGTTTGATTTCTTGGATTTGTAGTCTCTAGAGAGGGGGTTCGACTCGATGCATTAAAGGTTCAGGAAATTCTTGATTTGCCTCCACCTTCAAATCTTTTACAGCTATAGAAACTCCAAGGGAAGGCTAACTTTCTGAGGAGGTTCATTCCTAATTATGCTGAGATGGCTAAAGGTTTTATGGGTCTTTTGAAAAATGAGATACCCTTCCATTGGGATCAAGTTGCACAAGCTTCCTTTGATGCTCTTAAAGATACCTTGATTAGAGCTTCATTAATGTATTCTCCAAATTATCAAAATGACTATTATCTGTATCTCGTCACTGCAGCTACAACCATTGGCATGGTTTTAGTCCAAGAGGAAAATGGGATTGAACATCTGATTTATTATTTGAGCTACAATCTCAATGATGCAGAAAGTAAGTACTCTTATGTCGAGAAACTAGCTTTGACAGTTGTGCAAGTTGTTCAAAGATTTCGCCATTATATCCTGATCTGGAAAACCACTGTCATTTTGGATTGCAACCCTATGACATACATTTTGTCACATCAATTGCTGGGGGGGATGTAATTAAAATGAATAGTAATTTTGCAGGAGTTTGATCTGGAATTCATCAAGTCCAAATCAAAGATATCTCTAGTTTTCGTGTAGTTACTTTGCAACCTTCCCTTGACCTCCATTGATTCAACATTTGAAGCATCAATTTTGGATGAGTCTCTGTTTCTGATATCGTCATCTGACACATGGTATGGAGATATATTGATCTATCTCCAGACCCAAACTTTTCGGCCTGATACCTCTCGCTCGCAACAACGATGTATCCAATACCAGGCCAAAGATTATATGATCATTGGCAATGCTCTTTCCTATCGTGCTGTCGATATAATTTTACGAAGGTGCCTCATGCATGAGGAAGTCGAGAAAGCATTGAATGATTTCCATTCAAGTGCCTGTGGTGGACACTTATCTGGATATGCAACCGGATAGAGAATTCTTCGTACTGGTTACTTTTAGCTAACTATATTAAAATATTGTATTATTGTTGTCAGAAGTTGTCACACATGCCAGATATATGACCGAAAAACCAGATTACCACTTGCATCATTGCATCCAATCGTTTTTATTGGACCATTCGCCAAATGGGGCATTGAGTTCATGACATGTAACCCCACCTCAGTCGGAGGGAATGGGTATATTATAGTCACTGTTGACTATTTTACCAAATGGGCCGAGATGTTAGCATTGAACAACAGTGGCGAAATGACTACTCTTTTCTTTTTTAACCATGTGGTTGCCCGGTTTGGTGTACCACAAGCCATAATTACAGATCATGGGTCACATTTTCACAATCACATGATGGTTGAGTTGACTGCTAAGTTAGTACTATCACATGATAGTTCTACCCCTTATTACCCGCAAGTGAATCGACAAGTTGAGGCCATCAACAAAGTCCTAGAGCAGATGTTTCAGAGAATGATAGGGGTTCATAAGCGAAACCGACACTTAATCCTATACTCTTCCTTGTGGGCATATCGAACCTCGGTGAGAAATGCAACTGGATTAACACCCTTTCAGTTGGTGTATGGTTTGGAAGAAATATTACCGATACAATGTGAAATTTCATCTCTCAAACTCACGAAAGGCCTATTACCTGACACTTTTGAAGAAGAAGCGCGTTTCTTAGAATTAATCCATCTAGATGAAACATGTCGTGATGCCGCATTGGCTAATGAAGCACATAAGAAATTAATTAAGGCGCAATATGATAGAAATGTCAAGCCTCATATCCTCGCAGAATGAGGCCTGGTCTTACCTTACGATTAGGAAGCTGATAAAATTGGAGCAGGTAAATTCGAACCAATGTGGATGGGTCCTTATATTGTCAAGCGTGTTCTGGAAAAAGGTGCCTACGAGTTAGTAGATTATGATGGGATTCCATTGTCGCAGCCCTGAAACGGGTTTTACCTCAAATGTCACTATGCTTGATTAAGTGTAGTAAAACTCACTGTATATATGCTTTCATTGCATGTGTGTGTGTGTGTGTCTTCTAGAGTTTTTTTATCTGGTTAGTAATCTGCTATGCATTTCTGGTAGATGTCGGATTATTCAGAACCTTTTTTTGGTTACGTTGATGGTACTAGTCATAGTACGCAGAACTTGTGTGATGTAGGAAAGTGTTCCCTCTGCGGACAGAGGCAACCCCTCTAGCCCTAGAGTGGGTCTAGTCACAGCAAAGACAAATCAACAATAGGTTTCCTTAAACAGTCATAGTTGGAGGCCTACCTCAACCAGTGGTCAATGAAGTTCTGTTGCGCTACTCCAGCTTTCGCTTCCTTCTCCTCAATGAGTGATCAACCTGAAACAATGCAAAGAAAATACAACAAAGCATGTAACTGGAAAACAACAATGATCTATTTACTCACAAAGTCAAGAAGTCATGAGCTATCAAGTAAATTACATACAAGACATAGGAAATCATCATTGATTGTATTAATAATGAAATAAGAGCAAGCTTACAACCAAGTATTGACATCGCAAGCCTTCCCAAAGGGTCCAACTAGTGTGTTTCTCAGGCATTCACTCTTTGAAGATGGATCTCCCAACATACAATGTCTTTCTCTCACTCATAAGTTTTAACACAAAGTTAAGGGCACTTCATAACCTTCCACAAGCCATCAACAATCTCACACTTGTCACACCCCCACCAGCTATCTATAAAACTCAAAATCACTAACATCATTGCTCAATCCAAGGAATTACCAACTAGCTGATCATATCAAAGGTGAGTGTTTAAATAGGAGGAGTCTCCATAAAATGTGGAAGAGAGAGCTTATCCCCAAGGAAGGTAGCACAAATGATGGAACTACCATGCCAGAGGAGGAATGGTGACACAAACTATGCCAACAACCAGGTCTGGAGACATCCAAAAGGCCCAATGTTGGAACAAATTCACCCAATCTGAGTCATCGCGAGTTTATAACTAAGATTTAGCACTGACATCGATAGTAGGTAATGTAGCCAGTCAAATTGTCGCTAAAGATAGCAGATAGCCTCGCTCCAGAGCATGAAATCCGACCATCGCGGGGAAACATATGTACTCCCACGATGGAAGCGTGGCTAGATTGTTTATGATCGCTGTCTGTTGCGTATATTAAGTCCATTCTCGTGATGAGGCAGAAAACTTAGGAAAAGTGGGTCAATTTGCAACATAAGAGAGCATTCATTTAGTATGAGCATGTTTCATTTGGACACATGACACAGTAGAAGGACAGGGGTGAAAGCAGTGACAAATTACTATGTAACAGATTCCCCCTAAAGTATGAAGCCTAAGAGAGTGGGAGGGGTGAAATGCTTTACGAAACTGTCTGAGCTAGAACACCATCCGGAAGAACCTGCAGGCGCAAGTACAACTGATATCTCGAAGAGTGAAATACATGTAGTTTAGGCATGGGCGCAGCCATCCAAAAGACATACGAACTATGTCCGTGGTATGGATGCAACCATCCAACTAATAAGACCATAATGATAAAGGTATGGTCGCAACCATCCATGAAGACTCAGGTATGGTCGCAGCCATCCATCAACAAGTCATGTAATCACAAACCAATCCACGCAGCCTGAACATGTGTAATCTGAGTTCAGGGTCTTGAAACCCAACCGATCATAGTACAAATTCTAGCATTCGGACAGATATGCTGAAGTCGAGCATGATAGAAAGTCGTTGATTACTGGTCAATGAGGAAAATTGTTAGCAAGTGCGAGAGAAACCACCAATAATGCCAATGGCTCTCAAGGTACTGTCTAGTACAATCCATGAAGTGTGAAGAATGAGCTGAAGTCGAACACTTGTGGAATCACCTAAGCAACGACCAATGATGAAAGTCGATCGTCAGGTGTGAAGAACTTGCCATTCAGGCATGCAAGTTAAAAGGTACCAAAGGAAATCTCTAGATCAATCTCCTAGATAATGGGCTGACATCGACAAGAGACGATCTGTCGCAGGAGGGCCATAATGTTTCCCCCATCAACGACACGAGATAAGGAACAAGCGGTAGATGGCGAAACAGAGTATCAGAGGAGGAAGTGAGGATGTAAACTACAAAAGTATTATACTCTTGAACATTTCAGCAAGACGACTCCAGAGGGTGGCAGCATTCAGGTACCAAGGGATCAAAAGCTTGATGGAGACAGCATGGATCAGATGGAATGAGGCTAAATGGCAACCCAAAACCCTGGAAGGCCAAATGATGATGTATGGATATCCCAACCTGACAAGAAGCAAAAGTGTCAATGTTCAAGAGTGACTAGCTATCGCAGGTAATCAATGACAATTTCCAAATTTTCCCCCACCATTACTGGCAAGTACCCCAATTATTTTTGAAAACAAACTTGAAGGGGATAGCATATTCTTGTAAGTTCGACCTTCGGTCGAATCGAACCTAATAATAGTTTAACGAGCCCTAGGGAGGAGAAGCTTGAGTCTCGTCATGGTGACAAGTCCGATGTCGTCAGGATTTAACGATTCTGACATAGGTAAAACTCAGAGTCTTTTTCATGTTTAGGGAGTTTGAAAAAGACACGGAAAAGAAAACTCCAAGGGGGTCCTTTTTCGTATATTAGTGTCTCTCGAGCCCAAAAAAGTAGGGACCGCCTTTTTAATTCTATTTAACGAGTTAAAAAGGAAAACTCGTTAATCTTTTTGTCTTTAAATGGTCGGAAAAGAGCTGAAAGTAGACCTCCATTTTTATTCTCTTTAACGAGTTAAAAAGGGAAAAATCTTCGGCAATCTTTTCATATTTTACGAGTCAGAAAAGATCTTAAAGGTGACTCGTCCTAGAGGAATGAGTGGTATAAAGGGTAGCAACTAGTTCTGGCAATGGTGGAACTACTCAAAACATGTAATGGTCAAGAGGCTGGCTAATAAAACCACTCATCGCTGCAGTTCCTCAGGAAAGGAAAAAAAACCAAGTGAAAGCATATGACCGGCCAAAGATATGGTGGCGATGGAATAAAACAACCAAGGCTCATCTAGCAGAATTTAGCAGATAAAAATGGAAATCACGAGATGTAAATCAGGTATGGGTTCATTTTTACACAAGCTTGAACCATGGAGAACTCTGCTTGGATTTGGTTTCATGTTTACACAAGCTTGAAACAAAAACTATGCTTGTTATGAGTTTGCATGCCCTCAACATAACGACGCAAATCAAGGTGCATGCCCCCCAAGCTTCATTGCATTCAAGAAGGTGGATGGAATGAAGGTTCACTTCCGAGATTTTGGAAAGACTCGACTTGGATTTTACGAGATCTTAGTCAAAGACTCGATTTGGAAAAGGGAGTTGTTTCATTTTTTAATGAGGTTGACACGATGAAAGAACTATCCTCATAATCCTTGTGTCATTTTTTAATGAGGTTGACACAAGATAATAACCGTCCTTGGACACCTTGTTTCATTTTTTAATGAGGTTGACATAAGATAAGATCTATCGTCGGAACTCCTTGTTTATGGGTCATATGTAAACATGATTCCCAAGAGATCTTCACTGGATGGAAGGGACGCACTCTGGGAGGAATACATGTCATGAGGCACTAATGACAGATCAGGTTCTAATGCCCCTAGTAGGTGATGTACGAGACCATCTACATGATCACCAACAGATGTGGAGACGGAACGGGTGGCCACATAATTAACCTATGGCAAGGAAGGTACTACTTGCGAGCAAGAAACAATAGGGGACGACGGCTGCACAGGAGGCACTGGGGGACTGAAGAGCGATAATTGATCTATGGTCACCACTCTTCCGTCGTGTGGAAAGAAAACCACACAGAAAAGTGAAGAGATGAGGGCCCCCACGGCATAAACATAGTCATGGCCAAGGAAAAGACTGAAATCTAAAGCACCTTGGACAACCATGACGTCTATATAGACAGTTTTGCCCCCCAAAGCAACAGGAAGCTTCAGGAGGATCCCTAAAGGTTGACTAGTTCCTCCGTCAAATGCCAACAGATTCTGCATGACCAGCACAAGCTGTGGGGAGCCCAAAGCTTGTCAAGTAGTGAAAGGCATGAGAGTAACCGATGCACCCTCATCCAAGACAGTGACAGGTACTACCTTATCATAGGCATGTACTATAATCTGGAAAGGCACATAGGATGGAAGGCGGAATGCAGTCAAATGACTCCAGTCGAAGGAAACAATCAAACTACTTGGTGGGGGAATTGTATGATTGCCCCCCTGCTCTATAGGAACCGAAGAAGGACCCTCTTGACCAGCGGAAATAGGAGGGTTGTTTTTTCAGGAGAATTTGACGAGACGAGAAGAACATGAGCATGACGTTCTTTCGAAATAGAGTGATCAACAGGTGGTGAACCCAAGTTGACACTCTCTCCAACCAATGGTTGGTCTGGAACAGGCTTAGCACAGCTAGGTTCGGAAAGAGGAGGACAGATAAGAGAAGAATCTAATTCAATCTCTTGGTCGACATGGAGAGGGTCTGAAGAGAGCCTCTGATAACCAACAGGAAGATGGGGTGAAGAAGCTATAAGACTTTCCAAAACGGTGGAAGCTTTATCCATGAGCGAACAAAGGTGAAGGGGATGGTTACCTTCACATAGCCTATAGGGGAATTGAATCTTCCCTTTCTTCTTACCATTGCCAGTTGATAGGGTAGCATCGCCATGAGCTTCACAGGATGATGAGGGATGAGCCGGATTGTGGGACCATACTTCTAAGATCCTAGGAATGCCAGGACAATCACGAAGAAGATGGTCACCCTTGCACAATTTACAAGGAAACTTAACCTTCCACAGAGGAGCAGAAGGTGTTCTGACCTGAGATGTACTCGGAGCAATAGTTGCATAGGTGGCCTCGCACTTATTGGAATTCTTCTTCTTCTTCATCTTCTTCTTCTTCTTAGTCTCCTGGTTACTAGATGTGAAACTTTCACCAGGTGAAGGAGGAGAGGAGGAGGAAGAAACAATGGAAGAAGGTGTAGGCTCAACCTTGGAATCATCGTGTTGTGGTTGAGATGAAGAAGATGGTGGAATAGGATTCATGACGCTCGGGACCACCGAGGTTGAAAACAACCAAACGGGCAAACCGATGGTTAACCCAGGCAAAGACAATGTTGCCATATACGAAGCACCGACATTTCCAAATGGAGGAAACAGACCAAGATTTTCATCTCGGGGAAGACCTTGGCCGGTAGACTCAAGGAATGTTGCCACCAAGAACGAGCCTAAAAAACACTCTTATCACAACCAAGAACTCGAACTGTTACTAGGAATATTTCATGGGCAGTAAATTTTATGACGCAGGAAAAAAACATGACATTTTCATGTTTCAAGAGTCAAGAAAAGGATGAAAAGGTGACTCTATCTCTTTCGAGGTTTAATGAGCCTGAAAGTACAAGTGCTCAGATGGACCTTTTCTTTTAAGGAGTCTAAAAAGGAACGAAAGTGACTACTCTAGAGAAACTAGGCAAAATGTTTACCAAACAACCCGTAAAATTGCATATACACCTTGGCAATAATATGAAAACCAAGGACTTTCCGTACGGTAGTCAATCTTCCCGAATGTTGTGTTCGGTGTGTTACGGTTTGCAAGGTGGCAGACACAGCTTCCTAGGGATATAGGATGGTAACCTAGTGGGGTCTCCCAACATATACTCAATGGTACATGGGAGCACAATTCCGTACTAGACCACTATTGAGTCACAGAAGGAGGAATCACCCAACCTTGAGTGAAAGTAATAGTGACTAGGTTTAACAATGCGGGAGCATGTCTCTAGCCTAGACCTCTAAATAGTGTGTGTTATGTTCCAATGCATTGTTAGGTTTATTCAGTTCATTGTAAAGTTGATCTTGAATTATGTTTCAGTTTTCAGGCCTTACTGTATGTATACAACAAAACCTAGGATGCAGCTAGAATGAGCGAAATATCCTTTTACTTCAATGAACACTTACCTACAGGAGGGTAGAGAGATCATTCCCAAACCAAGAAAACCAAGATAAGAAAATGCAGTCACTCAATGCATACAGAGATCAATCCCTATAGTGCATGGATACTACTAATGAGAGATTTTATCTTTGCTTTCCAATATGCAAACTTGAAATGAAAATTTACTTTCACTTTCATATACTAAATGAATGCAGTCTTTTGATTTTGATGTTTTAAATTTAAAAGAAACAAAGCAAGCGTGAAAAATCTTGTCGATCCAAACAATCGTGATCTATGTTCGGTAATGAAAAGAAATTGAATCAATACCAAATATTGGTTCAAGAATTGTCACTAAAAATCAACCAGAAACAAGCAATGGGGAAGGTTCAATCAAACCAACAAGAAAGTTGCAAACGAACCTTTGGAAAACTAGCAACCAAGCCAATTGATTCAATAACTTGAAAGAACGAACTAGGTCACACCGGCAAAAATGCAAGATTCATCCAACAAAGCCAAAGAAAGAGTGCCTTAACCATAAACAGTCAAAAACAAACTATTGAGTAGGAAAAAAAAAGCAAGGGATCAACAGGATTGATGAATTCAAGAGGAAAAATTGAAAAAACAATTCTACAGGAATCGTCGCGGGAACTACACAGGCAACTAGCGTTGATCAGCAACTAGTTGTAGCAATAGAGCGACGTCGTCACGTAAGTACACGTCTTTTCCGCGACGTGCCGATTTCAGGAGTCGTTGCAACTATGCGAAGGTACTCAGTGACACACAGGACTTTACAAAAGAGTGATCGCAACGTCAGCGCGACTGTTAAACTATTTTCCACGATGATGTTATAAACAATGACAAATGACTAAAAAAAACTCCCAAACAAAAAATAGTCAATCCTACAGACAATAGAGGGATTCCCTAGATCGATCTAGGTGACCCAAAATACTGATAGTTAATCCCCAAAACTCAAGAGAGACCAAATAAAAATCAAAACAAGAGAAAACAAAAGAAGAACATAGGACAAACTCCCCAACAGAGTCGCCAACTTGTGATGCAGGAAAGTATTCCCTCTGCGGACAGAGACAACCCCTCTAGCCCTAGAGTGGGTCTAGTCATAACAAAGATAGATCAATAATAGATTTCCTTAAACAGTCATAGTTCGAGGCCTACCTCAACCGATGGTCAATGAAGTTCCACTGCTCCAACTTCCGCTTCCTTCTCCTCAATGAGTGATCAACTTGAAATAATGCAAAGGAAATACAACAAAGCACATAACCGGAAAACAACAATGATCTATTTACTCACAAAGTCAAGAATTCATGAGCTATCAAGTAAATTACATACAAGACATAGGTAATCATCATTTATTGTATTAATAATGAAATAAGACCAAACTTACAACAGAGTCTTGATGTCGCAAGCCTTCCCAGAGGGTCCAACTAGTGTGTTTCTCAAGCATTCACTCTTTGAAGATGGATCTCCCAACATACAATGGCTTTCTCTCACTCATAAGTTTTAACACAAAGTTAAGGGTGTTATAGACATTTTTGGGCACTACAACCCCAATCATACATGTCCATAAACCAAGGGCTCCTAAGTCCCTAAAAGTGTTGCTTCAAGCCCTAAAGGAATAAGGTCAGTTGATTACATCATCTCCCAGAATTTCTCCACATAAAACTGCTCAAAACTGGTCAAAACTGGACCATACAGACTGCCCAGTGCAGAGGGTGCGATGCATCTCACCTTCTCAGTGTAAAAAGTACGACGCATACTAGAATGGCCTTCTGTAGGGTGTGATGGGTGAGAGTAGACAAATGGTAGAGACAGTTTGCAAGGTGGATGATCATGGAATCTTCCATAAACTTCTCCTATGACACTTGCCTCTCTGAATTCGCCTAGGGATGAGTAAGAGATCATCAATCTCCAAGTGGAATCAA